>OVAO01000901.1:0-17355 GCA_900406285.1 Biscutella auriculata | reverse complement strand
ACTTTATTCAGTTCTAGATAATATTCTTAATTTCCGAAATATTTGAGGCGCGAGAGCGCGGTATGGAAGCAGTTCTAGACTTTATTCAGTTTTTGAACTCACCTTAAACTCGGTTTGCTGAGCACTCGGTGGAACCCGGACTGTTCTGAATGAACTAGCTAACTCAGACTCGCTGAAGTGACTCGCTAAGCTGACTCGCTGAGCTGACTCACTACGACTCGGACTTGACTCGGCGGCGGCGGATTTCGGCGGTGGCTCTAGGCGGCGGCTCTCTCTCTCTCTCTCTGATTTCTCTTTGAATTTTGAATGGGATTTATGAGGAGAGGGGGTTTCTTTATATAGGGAAGCTCCAAAGACCTAACCGAATCTATATATTCTCTCTCTCAGCGAAAACCCTAGAGAATATGCCAACAACCCGCAATATTCTCTCCAATTCGAACTGGTCCAGAGAATATTCTCTTTCTGGAACCTTCCCCGCGCGCCCAGCCTTATCCATTCGCCCAAAACCCTAGCAAGCTCAACTGAATCCCTCAAATCTAGGACTGATCATCTCAAACCGTGAGATCTAACTTAACCGACGAAATTGATCTCTCTGCTCAGACCAATCGGTTAATCCAGTCACTCAAATGATCCAGTCAGCAAGGACTAACTGCGAAAATCTAGCATCTTCTGATCCTTGTCTGATTCGGACAACTCGACTGATTCGAAAATTGCCCAACTTGGCAACTGCCTTACTTAGAACCTGCCTCATTTAGAAACTTTCCCAAGATAGAAACTTCCCGAACCGAACACTCCCGGCTATCCGACTCGATCTTCGTACTTAGCAACTCCCCTCCAAATTGCCTAAGTCTCGACTAGCACTTAACTGATTCCATCAGTCCATCCAATACTTGGTGAAAATTATCACTTCTTTGCGAACGCGGCCTCAATTGATTTCCTTGATAGCCCAATCCAAACACGGTCCAGTCAACTTACCGAGACGCGGGTGTTACAAGTCTCCCCCCACTAGGCCTAGATCCGTCCTCAGATCTTCTTCGGAATCACCTGCTTCCCAAACCAATTAGGGAAACTCGCCTTTATTCACTCTTCGGTTCCCATGTAACCTCTTCTTCCCCGTTGCAATCCCAAAGAACCTGCAACATCTGAGTCTTCTTCCGCCTTGACGTCTTAACCCTTCAATCAATAATCTCAACCGGAACACCTTCCACGGTCAGACTTTCCCACAGATCTGACGGCGGATCCTGTACCACATGGTCTATGTTCCTGATGCATTTCTTGAGCATCAAAACATGGAACACAATGTGGAACGAAGCCATAGTCGTCGGAAGATCTAACTTATAAGCAACCGGTCCAACTCTCTCCAAGATCGGATATGGCCCCATATACCTCGGACTCAACTTAGCATTCTGAGTATCTCGATCTTTTCCCTTATAAGTAACCATATACCAAGTCACCCACTGCAAACTCAAGCTCTTTCCGACGCTTATCTGCATAACTCTTATGCCTATCTTGAGCTTATTTCATCTTCACCTTAAGTAACCTGATCCTTTCCGTAGTTTCCTCAACCAAGTCACACCCAAAATGTCTGCGCTCCCCCACTTGGGTCCAACATAGGGGTGTTCGACAAGGCCTACCATAAAACGCTTCATAAGGTAACATCCCAATACTAGCCTGATAACTGTTGTTGTAAGCAAACTCCGCCAGTGGCAAGTAATTCTCCCACTTGTCGCCCCAATCTAGCACACTTGCTCGCAACAAATCCTCAAGTGTCTGAATTGTCCTCTCAGACCGCCCATCTGTCTGCGGATGATAGGTTGTGGACAAATTAACCCTCATCCCAAACTTTTTCTGAAGCGACTTCCAGAACGCTGAGCAGAACTTAGCATCACGGTCTGACACTATACCCGCTGGTGCTCCATGCAATCGAACAATCTCTCGCACATATAACTCTGCCAAGACTTCCGAGTTGTCCTTTCGGTTAATGGCCAGAAAATGCGCATACTTAGTCAACCGATCGACAATCACCCAAATTGCGTCTTTCTTGTTGCACAATGGCAATCCTGTCACAAAATCCATAGTGATCAAGTCCCATTTCCACTCCGGAATAGGAAGACTCTAAAAAAGACCACTTGGAACCTGATGCTTTGCCTTAACCAATTGGCAAGTCGGGCATCCCGCTACCCACTTAGCCACATCCCGCTTCAAACCGACCCAATGGTAATACCGCTTCAAGTCTTGATACATTTTCGTCGACCCTGGATGTATCAAAAACTTAGACTGATGTGGTTCCTTAAGAATCTCATCCATGAGTCCTTGCTCATTCGGAACGCACACTCTCCCATTAACCAAAATTGTACCATTGTTCGAAGTCTGATATTTCGAATGCTCGTTTTTCGATGCCTTAACCAAATTATCATCCTTCTCTTGGGCTAGTCTAACCCGAGTAAGCAAATCTGCATGATCAACCGCTCCCAAGCCCAACGGCTCAATGCTATCCATCAATGCATTCAACCGCAAAGACCCAGTTCAGGTTGAGTGAAGATGTACTTCAGACTCTTATGATCCGTAAAGACCTGAACTTTCCCACAGTACAGGTAAGATCTCTAAATCCTCATAGCAAAGACTACTGCCGCCATCTCCAAATCATGCGTCGGATAATTTCCTTCTTGTTTCCGCAACTGCCTTGATGCATAAGCGATAACTTTCCCGTGTTGCATCAGAACACACCCTAGTCCGGTCCTAGATGCGTATGTGAACACCACATAAGGCTCGTTCGGTTCCGGTAATGCCAAAATCGGAGTACTCGTCAGCATGTCTTTTAACTTGCTGAAACAATCCTCACACTCCTTAGACTAAACGAACGGAACGTCCTTCCCTGTAAGTTTAGTCATAGGCTACGCCATACTTGCAAATCCTTTCACGAACCGCCGATAATACCCAGCTAAACCCAAAAAGCTTCTGATCTCGGTCGCATTCTTAGGCTTTGGCCAATCCGCAATGGCCTTAATCTTTTCTGGGTCTACAGAACCTCCCTTTTCCGAGACAACATGGCCCAAGAATCCGATTTCTTTTTTCCAAAAGCTACACTTGCTCAACTTGGCAAACAACTTCTTTTCCCACAGTCTATTCAGCACATTCCGCAAATGAACCTTGTGCTCTTCCACGTCCTTTGAATAGACCAAGATGTCATCGATGAAGATGATGACCGACTCATCAAAATACTCTTAAAACACCGTGTTCATCAACTTCATGAACGCTGCCGGTGCGTTCGTCAGTCCAAAAGGCATGACTACGAACTCATAAAGCCCATACCTCGTCCAGAATCATGTCTTCCGAACATCCGACTCTGCTATCGGAATTTGATGCTACCCCGGAGCTAAATCGATCTTAGAGAAGCACTTAGCATCCCTTAACTGATCCAACAACTCATCGATCCTCGGCAACGTATACTTGTTCTTAACCGTCACTCGGTTCAACCCCCGGTAATCGATGCAAAGTCTGAAACTCCCATCTTTCTTCTTCACGAACAAGACCGGTGCACCCCAAGGCGAACTACTTGGTCGCACAAAACCCTTCTCGGTTAACTCACTTAGCTGTTTCTTCAACTCGACCATCTTTGCCGGTGCCATCCGGTAAGAAGCCTTAGAAATCAGAGCTGTTTCGGGCTCCAACTCAATGGTGAATGGGTCCGACCGCGAAGGCGGTAACCCACTCAACGGTGCAAACACATCCTCGAACTCGTCACGACCGGAATATCCTTAAGCTCTGCATGCATCCCGACTTCTCTTATCGAGATCGTTGCCAAGTAGGCTTCACAACCTTTCTCCAACAACTACTCTGCTTGAATAGCCGACACGATCATGCCCGATGTCGGTCTTATTCCCTGAAACGTCAGAACTCCAACCTCGATCTCGAACTTAACTCGTCCACGATGATAGTCTAGATGTGCCTTGTATATCCCGAGCCAATCCACTCCAAGGATCACATCATAAGACTTCACCGGACAAATAACCAAATCGGCCGACATGTTCACATCTCCAATCATCACCGAGATGTTATGGATTATCCCGTATGTGTTCATGACCTATCCTCCAGCCGCTTGCACTGTACTGAACCCGTGCAAAGGCTCTTTCTCAAACTTTCCCGCCTCAACCAAATCCGGACTCACGAAGCAATACGATGCTCCCGAATCAAATAAAACGTGGGTAGCCAACCCACCTAAGATAACGGTCCCTACACATTCACCGAGACTGCTAAGAACCCTACGAACACGCAACACAAGCAACCAAACAACGAGAAAATCACAAAGAAATTCACGAAGGAAGGTTAGACGAACTCACCAGTGATCGGACAATCCACTTGCGTTGTTCGTCCCATCGCCCAAGCAGAAAACCCGAGGCATCACGGCTTGTCTCTTCGGTGGCGGTGGTAAAGCCTGACCGTCCGCTGGCCGCTTCCCGGTCTGCTACACTATGTTTGGACATCGATCCCTGAAATGTCCAACTTCTCCGCAACTGTAGCATACTCTTGGCCCGCTCTCCCGAACCTGATATACCTTCTTATCTTGAGCTCGATCACGAACTCCATTCGGGTCTCTCTTTGGATTGTCACGAAGTTGATGGTTCCTACTGCCACACCTGAAACATGCTCCAGATTCCGTACGACACGGTCTGTTATGAAGTTTTCCGCAAGGCTTACACCCACTGCAATTCGCAGATGACTTGCCCGAATGATCCGAATACTTCTTACTGGAACCACTTGATCCATGAGTCCCCTTAGACGCCACCCTCGCCTCTTCAGCCAACCCCGCCTCAATCAAAGCGGCTTTCTCAACCAGCTCGGCAACAGAAAAATAGTTCCGCACTAAGCAACGGTTCCGAAGTTCGATCCGCATTCCCCACAAGAATCGGCGAACATGCACACGATCATCCTCGAGGTCACGTCCAACATACTTCTTCAAGCTGTTCAACTCGGCCTCATACTCCCGAACTGACTTAGGGCCTTGGCGTAAATCCAGAAATGCGCCCTCAAATCGATCCAAAGCCTCCGGTGGGAAGTACTTAGTCTGGAACTCCTCATAGAAAATTTCCCAAGTACATCCTGGATTCCTAGCGGCCACACCTTGCCACCAGGTATGTGCATCACCCTCCAGATAATGGACCGCAATGTCCTTCTGATAGCCGATTGGACAACGAACGGATCTGAAATTCCTATCGAGCCTGCTCTTCCATTCTCTGCCTCAACCAAGTTGGAACCCCCAGCAAAGAATTTCGTTCCCAACTTTTGTATATGGTCCATGACCGTCAGATAACTCGGTGGCCGCTCCACCACAACCGCTTCCTCAACAACCGGCCGGTCATCCTTAGCAGGCGGAGGCGCCACTGGTGCTTGCCCCGACACAGGCAGCCTTTCCAAGACTTGTGCCATCAAGTTAAGCAACGCACCCATGCCCACTTGCTCTCCTTAGTTTGCGGCATTCCCATCATTAGCCGCGTCCCCATTCACTGGAACTTCCCGACGTGCTCTCGCAGCATTTCCAGCGTTTCCAGCATCACGCTACTCGTACGAATCATCACCCACAATCCTTCTTGCCAAAGCTCGGGTATTTCTATTGACCATCTACAAGGCCAAAACCCAACGTTTAAAATAACCTGCTTAACTTAAACAACATGACAAGAAAACTTACCGCGGGTTGTCAAGAGATCGGAGGGATGGATACCCAATAACCCAGCTAAGTACTAGAATCGACCGAGCTCTGATACCAACTTGTGAAACCCTAACCCGAATTTCCTTATTTCGAATTACTTAGTCGATTTTCCAGTTCTAGTTTTATTTCCATATTTAGCCAAATTTTCATGCAATAATCCGAAAACCTCATTTATTCGATCTGGTTAACTAAAAACAAGCAAGGTTTAAGTATAAAGGTTCGCTAAACAACAACCTATTAAACCGAAATTACTTAGCCTAGCTAACCAGATAAATTCATCCCATCCTCCGATTCTCACCAGACTCCTCGTGGCCGCTACAAGCATCACTGCCTAGCATCTGAACCTGGATCTGCAATCACAAAGAAGCCAGTTCAGCAACACAAAGTTGCCTAGTGAATTCGGTTATCCCAACCCACTCAAACCGCGCAACTATCAGGTAAAATAACGGGTAAACAACTAGAGAAAAATCAGACTGCGGCCGCACCACGTTCGGATAACTCGTTTAGCCCATAACAAACACCCTAACCGGGATCAAGCAGCCACAAAGGCCCAAGAACACCCTAACCGGGATCAAGCAGCCATAAGGCCCAGGAAACACCCATTCAGGGATCAAGCAACGACAAGGGTTCAGGACACCGATCATACACCTGACTGGATCAATACAAGCAATCGTTTTATTAAGCAACACCGGACTGATCTGAACCCACGAAGTGAACGGACCGGATCACACAGATCAAGCAAGGGGTCTCGAACTCACCGTAAACTCAGTTCGCTTAGCACTCGGTGGAACCCGGACCGTTCTGACTGAACTGGTTAACTCAGACTCGCTGAACTGACCCGTTGAGCTGACTCGTTGAGCTAACTCACTACGACTCGGACTTGACTCGGCGGCGGCGGATTCTGGCGGTGGCTCTAGGCGGCGGCTCTCTCACTCTTTCTCTCTCTGATTTCTCTTTGAATTTCGAATGGGATTTATGAGGAGAGGGGGTCTCTTTATATAGGGAAGCTCCAAAGACCTAACTGAATCCCTATATTATCTCTCTCAACGAAAACCCTAGAGAATATGCCAACAACCCGCAATATTCTCTCCAACTCGAACTGATCTAGATAATATTCTCTTTCTGGAACCTTCCGCGCGCGCCCAGCCTTATCCATTCGCTCAAAACCCTAACAAGCTCAACTGAATCCCTCAAATCTAGGACTGATCATCTCAAACCGCGAGATCTAACTTAACCGACGAAATTGATCTCTCTGCTCAAACCAGTCGGTTAATCCAGTCACTCAACTGATCCAGTCAGCAAGGACCAACTCCGAAAATCTAGCGTCATCTGATCCTTGTCCGATTCGGACAACTCGACTGATTCGGAAATGCCCAACTTGGCAACTGCATTACTTAGAACCTGCCTCATTTGGAACCGAACCCTCCCGGCTATCCGGCTCGATCTTCGTACTTAGCAACTCCCCTCCAAATTGCCTAAGTCTCGACTAGCATTTGACTGATTCCATCAGTCCATCCAACACTTAGTGAAAATTATCACTTCTTTGCGAACACGGCCCCTAGTCTAGTCAACTTATCGGGACGCCGGTGTTACACTCAGCCTATCGTCACTTGGGATCAGCTTGTGATGCACATGAGGAGGAAGTTCGTGCCATCCCATTATTAGAGAGAGGTTATTGTCAAGCTCAGGAAGCTGGTGCAAGGAACCAAATCAATCTGGGACTACTACCAGGAGCTAGTGATGCTTATTATCCGTGCAGACCTAAATGAGGGTAACGATATGGTTATGTCACGTTTTCTTGGTGGTCTTAACAGGGATATACAGGATTAGGTGGAGCTGCATAGCTTCGAGGATGTGCATGACATGGTACACAAGGCTGAACTGATCGAGTCCCAGCTCCAGAGGCGTAGAGCACGACCCAGTTTCACCTCTGGTGGAGCTAAAACAAAGGACTTCAACAAACCAACTGATTCTCAGGAGGCTAAACCCGCCTCAATAGTTGTCAAGGAAGAAGTGAAGGCTGAATTCAAACCCAGAGCCAATCCGCCACCCAAGAGCAACAATAACCAGAGCAACACTCGTTGTTTCAAGTGCCAAGGTATGGGTCATTATTCAAGGGACTGCCCTAACAGGAAGATATTCTTGTTGCAGGATGGAGGTGAAATAGTCCCACAAGAGAGCTCCGAAGACGAGTTTGAATCAGATCAAGAGGTAGAAGAGGGTGTTGTAGTAGGCAAACTACTAGTTGCTAGGCAAGCTTTGAGTGTTCAAGTGCAGCCTGAAGAACAATGTCAACGTGAAAATCTCTTCCATACTCGTTGTTTTGTCAAGGGAAAGGTGTGTAGTCTCATCATCGATGGAGGCATCTGTACTAATGCTGCAAGTGAGACCATGGTTCAGAAGCTACAGCTTGAGACAATACCACATTCCAGGCCTTACAAGTTGTAGTGGCTAGACGAGAATGGTACCTTAACCGTATCTCAATAGGTTAAGCTATCCTTGAAAATTGGAAAGTATGAAGTTGAGGTGATGTGCGACGTGCTACCTATGAGTGTGAGTGATGTGTTGTTGGGTAGGCCTTGGCAATCAGATCGCAAGGACACTCATGATGGCTACACCAACAGACATTCGTTTGAGTTCAAGGGGCGCAAGATTACTCTCTTTCCCTTAACTCAGAATGAGATTTATCAAGATCAGCCCTGTGTGAAACTGAAAAACGACAAGGAGCAAGGAAAATCAGTTGCCAAAAGCCTATACCTCAATCATGCTTCAGACCGTGACACCATGAACCTCCAGCCATGGAAGAAATGCCACCCACACCTCAATTCCACTTATGATCAGGCTAAGAACTCGTCTATCTTGTCTTCTCCTTTAAAAATTGTTTCTAGTTCTAGCTCTAGTCTTTATCCCCCACTAGACTTGATCTCTTTTCACTTAAGGGGAAGGTATGCTGTGTATGACAGGAGAGAGGATGAACATGAATTAAAGATGCAACAAGGAGCAAAGGAGAGCTTAGAAGCGAAGACGCAGCAGTGCTACAAGGACCACAGACTCAACCTCCAAGGTAAGTGCAATTGCTTTGATGAGTTCTATATTCCTAGCTTGCTTCCTTTTGATTCAGGTTCAGATTTGAGGACAAATCCTTTTCAAGAGGGAGGGGATGATATTAATCTGGTCAGCTCAAAATCTGAGGAACCTGAACAAGCTGGCGAGTCTGAGCTGGAAGGAAGAATCAATCGATCAAGAGCTAAAGAACCAACAAAGGAGGCGCATGTTCTCATCATTCTAGGCGAGCCTGATCTAGAGAGGATCAAAGATCATGTATACTTTCTATCCAAATTCAAGATTGAAGACCCTACTTTGATTACTGAGTGATATCAAGGTGATGTACTCAGTACTCTTTCCCTGGTGCAGCCTGGATCGTTTTCCAGCAGGGTTTTAATGAGGCTGATTGCATCACTACGTCGATGACTCAGTAGGAGAAGAAGGGACGTTCTACTTAGTCACTCTAACAAGTAGAGTTGGCGCCAATTGTATTGGGTCCAACATCTCTTTTCTTTCTTTCTTTCTTTTTAAAGACATTTGCTACTTGGGTCAAGCCCATCAATTTTAGGGCCTGTTTTATTTTCTTTTATTTTCCTAACTTTGGGCTTTAAGTTACTTAAGCTCATCTTGTATTTCTCTACTTAAGGTTGATTTGACCTAAGTAAAAATTAGATTTGATTTTTGCTGCAAAAGAAAACACGTGAACCCTAGTTCATCAAGAGAGATAGGCGATTCCTTTCTCTGAAATTGAGTCTCAATCTGATTTCGTTCTCTTTCAATCCTCGAGATTACAAGAGCAACTACAGATCCATATGTCTCAATCCCATCCATTCGATCATCCTCACCACCATCCTCACGCCAATTCCATCTCCATCATCACTGATTTTCAGATCTGGTGTCAACTTTGCTTCATAGTCATTCCTAGGAACATATCACAACCTCATTAGGTTGCTCAACGAGAGGTTTTATGAGCTGAGAATGGAACTCTAACCTCCTGTGCCAGCCCCAGAACCCCCGGTGCAAGCTGATCCACGGCCGCCTCAACGACCACGCCCAAGGGATCCATATTCGAATGAAGAGGATGATATCTTTCCCCAGAGAGTGAGACCTTGGAGACAACCAAGAGGTCTTCATCCTAGACAACAAAGGGAGTGGGATCAGAATAGGGTGTGTTATGAGGTTTAATATGACGATTTGGGGCTTCAAGATGTTTGGAGAGAGCCGATAAAGCCTCCGAGGAACTATCCGCCTAGACAAGCCTTCCCAAGGTATCAAGAGGAGGAAGACGCCTTCTCTGACCACACTTACCAAGCCTCTCAAAGGCCTTATCACTGTGAGCAAAGGGATGAGCGAATTGAGGGCTTCAAGATAAAAAATCCACCTTTCCATGGCAAGAGCGATCCGGAAGCGTATTTGGAGTGGGAAAAGAAGATTGAACTAGTCTTTGAATGCTGCTGGTACTCGGAGATTAGTTCAGTTAGGATGGCAGCCACTAAATTCCATGACTATGCTCTAAGTTAGTTGGACCAAATGGTAACGTCTAGAAGAAGAAACGGTGAAGAACCCATTGAGACTTGGGCAGATTTGAAATAGGCCATTCGGAGGAGGTTTATTCAAAACCACCATCACCGTGATCTTCACCAACGGCTTAGGAAGCTTACTCAAGGTTCTAGATCAGTAGAAGACTATTTTCAAGAGATGGAAATGTTGCTCCTAAGGACTGACCTTAGAGAGGACCGGGAAGCAACTATGGCTCAGTTTCTTGGTGGCCTCAATCAGGATATACAAGACCATTTGGACCGGTCATTGGGCCTACACGGTATTGTAGACCGGTACGGTTCATCCGTTGGGTCTTCGTGCAATGCACCAGTGAGGGGTACCGGTCTAGTTGACCGGTATGTTGTCATGGTTTTTGAGACTTAGGCAGAATTGCTCCTTGATCACTCCTTTTGGTCCATTCCTTGCATGATTCCAATTCCACACCTGAAATATCATATGTATGAAAAATGCAAAAAGGGACTATAATGTGTCCTAAACAAATAAAAACATGAATGAAAACCAAGTTAAAAACCGATAAAATCACGATATATCACTTCCCCAAAAACTTATCATTTGCTTGTCCTCAAATAAGGCAACATGTGAGTAAGGGAGCAAGGCTTGAAATAAGCAGGAATCTCTGCTAAGTGGTTACAAGCAAGGCGAAAGTGCAAATAATTTCAGACAAAAAAGAAAGAGTTAATCCACAACTTAAATTTTCAAACACCTAGGCCTCTAAACTGATCGTAAACCGGGTTCAATCACAAGGAATCCAAAAGAAAGCAAAGTGTGATTCTCAAACGATATTCAAGTGGTTTAATCCCTACTTCTCAACCCTTTCAGGGCCTTTAAGGTCACTAGTGGTCATTGGTCCCTTTCCTTTCTCATTCTTTATTGCATAAAAGTAAATACAGGTTTTTCTTTTCTTTATTTATTTTCTTTTTTTTGGTTTGCAATTCAAATGGTTGATTACCCATCAAGCTTTGGGCGTATCATACTAAGATAATGGGTGTGATACTTAGGTTGATTGACCGTAATTCTTCTCGGTATATCTTCCAAGAATGGAGAAAGGGGTACATAACCAACTTCGCATGCCCTATGGGAACCTAGTTGGGGAGGTTCAAGAAAGGCCTCAAGATTATTGCTAAGTACTCTATAGTTAGAACCAATTCCATAGCCCGGATAAACAAAATCAGCAAGAGTACCCAAGGAAGACCAACTTAGTAAGATCCCATATAGGAGGGTCCCTGATCTCAAATCCCAAGGAATCAACTACATCCTTCGCCATCCCATTGAATATCGAGTGAGAATCACAGGTGATGAGCCCTATGTCGAACTCCTTGATGTGACCTGGAATGTGATATAACCCAAAATCAGGTTCAGGTTCATCCATTACCTCATCTGGGGGTTTTCCTCTGCACCCATCGAACCATCATCCTCATCCAAATACTCATAACCACTCTCCTCTCCTTCTTCATTCTCATTCAGCTGTCCAAACAACTCGTCTGCTAATTCCTCATCGTCAAATTCCTCTTCATTAACAATCACACAAACTTGGGCCTTCTTCTCGTCTTCACTAGACAACGGTCTTGGGTCACATGTTTGAGTTCCATAGGTTCCCAAGTTGAATGTGACCTTAGCTTCTTTCATGCTGATCTCAGTTTCAGTAGAGGCCATAAAAGGTCTGCCAAAAATCAGTTGACTCGGGTGTCCCCTCTCCGAATTGAGCACCACAAAATCAGTTGGTACTACAACACCTCTGAGCTTCACTGGAATATATATGAGCATCCATACATGTAGCCTGAGCGAGTTGTCAGCCAAGAGTAAGTACTTCCTGCAAGGTACAAAATGAGAATATCCTAGTCTATCAGCATTAGTCAAAGGCATAACATTCACACTACCACCTAAATCTAACAGGCAATCATCAAAATCAGTTTCATTTAAAGAGCAAGAGTGCAGAAAACTCCCTGGATTTGGATTTTTGGCCAGATCTATCTTAGGCCTGAGAGGGGTCGAATACTCTGGTAGAAAATCTCTCTTAAGCTGCTCGATGACCTCTATCTTTTTCAGTGCAGCGTCCTTGGTCGATTACTAAACCTTGGGATCAACCATAATATTCTCAATTACTAACATCTGTTCCCTCAGAGCTTTCAGATCCTTAATAAACTTCTGCTTTTGCGCCTCATAGAAGCGACCGGGAAAGGGTATTTTAGGCACATCAGGGGCGACATACTCAATACCATGTGGCTTCTTCTCAGTTTCCTCTATCTTTTAATTAACTTTCACCCGCCCCCACTTAGTTTCACATTTTCCTCGATGAGAACTTCAGTGGTTACAACATTGACATAATCATGAGAAGGGATCTCAAATTTACCTGGAAGTTTTCCAGGTGGTCGCCTAAATGAGGCAGCAACTTGGGCAATCTAAGTGTCCAATGTACACATATGTGTTGACATAGAGTCGGTCTTCGCATTCAGCTTGTCGTACATGTTATCAATCCGTCAGGTATTCGTGCAATGCACCGTCAAGTATTCGTGCAATGCACCGGTGAGAGGTACCGGTCTAGTTGACCGGTATGCTGTCCTGGTTTTTGAGACTTAGGTAGAATTGCTCCTTGATCACTCCTTTTGGTCCATTCCTTGCATGATTCCAATTCCACACCTGAAATGTCATATGTATGCAAAATGCAACCTAAGGGACTCTAAATGTGTCCGAAACGAAAAAAACACGAATGAAAACCGAGTTAAAAACCGATAAAATCACGACACATTATTAACTTAACCTCGGTCTTCCAGGTTCTCTTAGTCAAATGATCAATGATCTACAGAGGTTTTGCCTCTAGAGTTAAGTTTTCCAAAAGTTCTTTGGGAACTTCTCAAATAACTATCTCCTTTGCACTTAAGCACTTTTGGAGTTTGCAAACATAAAACATATTATGGAATGCATCCATTTATGGTGGCAATTCCAACTTGTATGTTACTGCCCCAACTCTCTCTAAAATCGGAAATGGTCCAATTTAACTTAATCCAACTTTCCATTCTGTGAATTTCTTGCCCTTCCCTTGAACGTTATCAACTTTAAGTAGACAAATTCGCCCACTTCGGACTTAATTTCCTTTCGACGCTTATCACTATAACTCTCTTGCCAATCTTAAGCCTCTTTCAATTTTACCTTCAGAAACCGAACATTTTCAGTTGTTTCATCCACTATGTCTGGTCCAATCAGACTTGGCTCCCCCCACTTGAGTCCATCATAGTGGTGTTCGGCAAGGTCGCCCCTACAAGGCTTCATAAAGAGACATTCCAATGTTAGCGTGGAAGCTATTATTGTAAGCGAATTTGGCCAAGGGTAAGTACTTCTCTCAAGAACCACCCTGATAGTTAGAGTCCTTTAGGATTGCATTTGTGCATATTTTTCATTTCAGGTTTTTGAAGAGGATTTGGGCATGGATTGAGAGCATTTGGAGACTTAAGGACCAAAACCAGACCATATCGGCCACCAGCATCGGCCAAGGGTGGTCGATACATGAAGAAGCATTTGAGAATGATATGCATCAGTCACCAGCATCGATCATGGGTGACCGATGCAGTCCAGGATTATCAGCCAACATCATTATCAATCACCAGCATCGACCGTGATTGACCGATCCTGACCAGAGTGCTAAAGTCAACCTATCAAGAGAGAGTTGACCAGTCGCTTTTACCTTATTTAGAACCATTATATAAGTCTTTTAGACCTAATTTTGGAAAAAGATTGTTACTTTTGAACTTTTCTTCCCCTTGGTGAAAGCTTTGTAGTAACACCTTTTTGGATTTGAATTTTAATGGTTTGGGAGTAGTCTCCTTTCTAAGTGAATGAAGTGAGGAAATTTGGTGATTAGGGAATGAATCTTGATGCTTAGGGTTTAATTCTTCCATGATATTCATGTATTTGTTGTTCTTAGTGCTTGAGTAGGATTGATCACCCTATTTCTTGATCTTTTGTGATTTATCACCTGAGAAGTGTTGATGGAATGCTATAATGAAGCAAATGCAAACTAAATGAGTTCTTCCCATGAGAAGGGTGCAAACAAGCCTTCTTTTAAAGTTCTTCTCCCTAGTAAAACTGCCAAAATTAGGAAGAAAATATCAGGATTTGCCCAACTAAATTATGAGACTTTAGGAGATGCTTGGGAGGGTCAAAGGGAATACACAATTAGATGCCCTCACCATGGCTTCTCCGATGTCTGCCTTTTAAGTACCTTTTATTGCGGCCTTCATCCTAGATGCCGCAATTTGTTTGACACTGCCAATAGCGGTTGCTTCCTAAAGCAGACCATATCTGATGGCTTCAATCTAACAAGTAACTTAACAATAAGCGAGAGCCAATACGACTCTTTATGCGATGACCCTTTTGGTGATAGCTAACAAAACCCGACAAACCATTAGCAGAAAAGATTGATGAGTTAAATGCTAAGATTGACATGCTAGTGAACACAATGATGATGCCGGTTAACCAAGTTGATATAAGTCCTCATGTTACCTATACTGATATGCGTACATGGTGAGTGAAAGTTGATAAGAGATATTTTGCCTTCTCCTTATTGGATTAAAGAGAAGACTAATATTTATTAAGTCAAATGTAGTATAGTGGGTGTTAATCACTAATAAGTATTGGGAATGTATCGAACCATGATTTAGGGGTTTGATTACTCACAAATTCAATAGATAGAATATCTAAGTCTAGGTGAATAGATAGAGATTGTTTTGTCACGAAACAAGTCTATTGAAATAGCATGAAATGCAATTAAACTAGAAAGTCAACGAAAGCGTTTTAAAGAGATATAAGGGAGAGACTAAGCGAATGGACTAAGGTTATTGACTCGGGTGATCTAGTTCTTACGCATACTACTCATTAATAACATCTAAATGTTTAACCTTAATCTAGGAACTATCCGGTTTAAGCTAACCCAATCCCTTGGTGAAAACTCCTATATCAAAACATGCAAATGTACAGTGCCTTGACTAATTGCATAAATCAACAAGCAATAAACTCTAGCCCTTGCAATTACTACATGATCCTAGCACAATCCCTTGGTTAGGCTTCAAATAGCACTAAGATGGTTCTTTCAGGCATTTCATCGAACACCTTTCGGGCGAGAAATGCCTAAGTTCTAGAATTGATTAATTACTTCAAATCTAGCTTTAAATACAACCACAAAGTGAAGATAAATGGATTCCAAGCCCTAAATAGAAAGAACAAGCACTAAATCACCCTTATCTACCTAATCCATTCACTTAGCAAATAAACTACTCACTAATCACCATTTCTACACATGTCACACAAGCATAAATCATAGTAAATAAAGAAAGGAAGATGAAAATGATATTAGAAACTATAATATTAGAAACACAAAGGAGATTAGAGAGAGATTAGGAAAACTAACACAAAGTTTTTTTGGATTCTTTTTATTTTATGGTTCCTTTCTATTTATAGAAGGACCCTTCTCGAGAGACAATCCCGATCAGATTGACCGTGATTGATTACAAAATAGATCGGGATAAAATGTTCTGCCAGTCGAGAGAGAGAGCGATCCCGGTCTGATAAACCGGGATGTTTCCACCGGGATGCGTCTTGGACGTCGGACAGCATGAACTGTCCCGGTCTAGAATGGTCGGGACATACACCAGGATGATGTTGCCTGTTTGGACTGGAGGGAGAATCCCGGTCTGCGTGATCGGGATGGCTTTGCCCGGATGACTTCACTGGTTTCGTCGTAGGATCTGTCGTGGGTTGCACCTGACCGGGATCCACACCGGGATGCTTCGATCTGCTTGGATTTAAAGGATGGTAACGGTCATTCTGACCGGGATAGATGACCGGGGTCATGTACAGGAATCTGCTCTTCCTAGATAATTTTCTTAAGTCTTTAATCCATGCACCTTTTGACTCGTCTTTCGTCTAATATTTGTTATCCACCTGAAATATGCAAATGCAATGCAAATGGACACAAAAGACTCTAATTGCAACCTAAAATGAATGAAAAACTAATAAAAACGAATCCTAAAAAAGACCAAAAACACAACATATCAAAAGTACAAAAAGGGAGAATCCTTCAATCTTTCGGATTCATCCCAATCTCAATGAGAAAAGATTACGTCAAGCTCAGAGACATTAAACAAGCTCACTTAGGAGGAAGTCCCATGTCTATCACTGCACTTACTTTTTCGCTTTTGAATTTTCGTTTTTCATTTTGCTTTTCTCATGGTTATTTTGGAATTGTTCTTGGTACTTGATGATCCCTACAGGTTTCCTCAAGTGTTTCCGGTCAATCTATGACCCTATGCACTCATATTGAGGCCAGTGCGAAGCAAGGATCAAGCGGGGGCTCGAAAATCAATTCAAACGGGAAGTCTGAGTACCCGGAGGACCACCCCCGGTCAGCACCACCGATCATAACAGACCGGCGTAATTTATGAAGAGATTCCTATAGCCAACGCCAGTTAGTCACGCCGGAAAATGTGTGACTTGCGTCGATTGCACAGCCGCAACGGGAAGGATCGCACCGGTCTGCAAACACCGTTGTGCGTGACTGGCGGAAATGCGTGAATTCGTTGTGGATGGACCTTGCCGGTTTGCACACACTGGTGTGCTTGACCGACGCACACATTACAGATAATATGGAACGAAGCACGCCGGTCACTCTGAAGCATGCCTCCCTAAGGTCGAACCAAGCAGTAATAAGGAGGGTTGGCGATGAGGGCAAAGGAGTGCTTTAAAGCTCTAAACTTGGATCATGTACTTCCGGGGATCCAATGGCCATGAAACTTCTTGGGGTCTCCTTATGGGTTATACGAACGGTAGAACCAAGATCTTGGTCGGTGGAAAGTGGCTGGAGACGAAATGGGTCGATGGTGGTGCAATGGAGTGAAAAGGAGGAAACTTGATGGCTCGTTGGTGAAGATGGTGAGATGGAGTGGAAGAGATGAAACTTGTTGATGAAGATGGTGACTGTGAGATAAGGATGAAGTCGTGAGATGGTGGGGACGAGATCTTGATGGAGTGGTGAAGATGAAGCTTGAAACCGT
>OVAO01000900.1:0-17566 GCA_900406285.1 Biscutella auriculata | reverse complement strand
TACTCATCAACGGTTGAGGTAAAGAGGAATGTAATCACAGTCCCAAGTCTGAGGCACAGTTCGATTCGGGATGTGAGCGACAATGTTGTAGCCGTGAATAATAAATCAGCCATTAAACCAGTTGCTGCTAACAAGAGGGGAAAGAATCAGACAAAGAAGGCAGAGGGCGATGCGGTAAAGAGGAATGTAATCACACTCCCGAGTCTGAAGGACAATTCCATTCAGAATGTGAGCAATGATGTTGTAGCCGTGAATAATAAAAAAGCTGTTAAACCAGCTACTGCAAAGATGAGGGGAAAGACACAAAAAAAGCAGGAAGAGGCCACTGAGGACAAGAGGAATGTAGTCACAGTCCCGAGTCAGAAGGACAGTTTGATTCGGGATGGACCGACGATGCTAAGGCGGATCTAAACAAAACGTTGTCGGAGTCTGATATGGATGAGGAGGACAAATCGAGGTTTGTATTGATGAAATATTATCGAGAGGTTTGTGGCCAAAAAACTCTGTTTTTGTACATTGGGCCAAATAGGAGGGGGTGCTTGAGGAAGAATATTACACCTTCACCAGCGATATATGATCCTCTAGAAGAAGTTGATGCGGAGAAAAGGGTCCAGACACTGGAAAAAGAGTCCACCGATGATAGTGCATTCTTCGACGTCCTCGTCACCAAAAGAAAGGATTGGCCAAATGGACCTCAGGGATAATATGGATGGCTGACCGATGTTGTAAGTATACTTTACGGTTGAGGTACATTATGCATTGATGGCTGGTTTATTTAATATGTGACGGCTGAGTTAATGGTTCGTTCCAAAGCTAGTGGTTATACGACTACGATCAGTTCAAAAATAATGCCAAATCCTTCAAATTCACCGACAAGTATCGAGAATTGGTAAAGTGCAAGATGCCAGCTGGACTAGAGACGAACAAGATGTGGGCTTGAGATGTGACCACCTCTACGGGGTTTTCAATGTTGTAGGTTGTCATTGGGTGGCGTATCACATTGACCTGTCGAAAGAGAGGATTGATGTCCATGATCCAATCATCAAACACGTAACACCCGAGAGTGAGCAAAGAGTTAGAGATGCATGTAGACCGCTATTGCACACGATCCCATGGTTGTTGTCCGAGTTTGTTACAGCTGAAACACAAAAACCTAGTAGAAAACAGTTTCGATTCCGGAGGAGGGGGAAAGACGATTAACACATTCCACAAAACGATCAAATTGGTGAATGTGGGGTGAATTCGTTGAAGTTTATCGAATGTTTGGCGCTCGGAGTACATTTTCATGGGCTAGACGATGCGCGTATTTAAGATATACGACGAGATATGGCAGTTCAGATTTTTGATGCGGGAGTACATGATCCATTCTCGCATATGGGTAAATAATATTGGAGGCTGTCATACTCTTTACTATAAGCCAACCATTTTTAAAACTTGTAACTCGGCATATTAGTTAAGTCAGTCGTGTTGTAATCGTAATATATACACCTGCATATAACCCATCCAAACCCTAAACTATGTCTTTAATATAACTTAGCCATTTTTTAACTTGTAACTTAGTATCGTTTGGATAATCCAACCGTTTAGTGGCCACATAACTCAATCATACCTCAAATGCGCTATAAAACTCTCAAACCGAATGTAAATTATATGAGTAAATGTGTGAATAAAGATCGTCTTTTCCATCTTGAGTGAATATTAATCAAATATATGTATCCACTTTATTGAATTTACAAGTTCAGAGTTGATATTGGTATTAAGATGTATGTTGATTAATCATATATGATCATATATTTGAATAATTCTATAGAAATGTATGCCGATACTCTTACAATTACTTTAAACCTTACATGTAGATCACATATTTGATTAATCATATATGATCATATATAACATAATATTTTCATATCTGAATATTACTCGTATATTTGAATATTCATTTATTAATCAAATATTTGAATACATGATCAAATATTTGAACATTAATGAAACCATTAACAAATAGATATTAAACAATAACAAGGATCTCATTTTAATTATTCTTGGCCGTTGATAAGATTAGATATAATCGTCCAAATTGTCCTACGACTTTAATTCGCTAATACATTGACACTAGGATCATCATCTTCTGTCGTTGATTATAATCAATCCAACGACTCAGATTAATCCAGACATGTAACAGGTTCAATCAAAATTAAATCACAACGTAACTACGCCTTATTTGAAACAAACGTCAGGCGTTAAAGACAAAATTAAAATTCGTAAATAAGTGTTTGATATAATGTAGCCAAATAACTCAGCTAAACTCTGATTGACAATGCTATTAAGATGCATGTTGATTAATCATATATGATCATATATCTGAATATTACTCGTATATTTGAATATTTATTTATTAACCAAATATTTTGAATACATGAAAAAATATCTAAATATTTATGAAACTATTAACAAATATAGATTAAACAATAACTAGGATCACATTTTATTTATTCTTGGTCGTTGATAAGATTAGACCCATCAACACTCGGATCATCATCTTCTGTTGGTGATTATAATCAATCCAACAACTTAGAATAATCTGGCAGTGTAACGAGTTCAACAAAAATTAAATCACAACGTAACTCGGCGTATTTGAAACAAAAGTCAGCCGCTAAAGACAAAATTAAAATCCATAAATCAGTGTTTGATATAATGTAGCCAAATAACTCAGTCAAACCATAATTGATAATGTTATTGCGATGCATGTTGATTAATCATATATGATCATATATTTGAATAATGTTATTTATGTGTATGTTGATCCTCTCACAATTGTTTCAAATATATTTATCATAGATGATCATATATTTGAATTCTAGATCAAACGTTGTCTAATTCATATTAAATCAACATATATCTCGATAGAATTATACAAATATGTGATCTAATGTATTATATCTATATGCATCCTCTCATTAGATTACATATTTTATTTATCATAGATGATCATATATTTGAATTCTAGATCAAATATTCTCTAATTCATATTAAATCAACATACATTTCAATATCACTATACAAATATGCGATCTAATGTATTATAAGCTAATTCATATTCATTTATCAATACGATGTATTCTAACTCATATAAAGTTACTCAACTTTAAAGTAAAATTATCATATTGAATATTACTCTTATATTTGATTATTAATGAAATTATTAAAAATTTGAGATTAAAAAATAGCTAGGATCAAATTGATAAACAATACAACGACTAATATCAAACCAGAATTGCTCAGCAGTAATTAAACCATAAGTCCACCGTTAAAGAAAATTTATACTCCGTAAATCAGTCTTAGATCGTACCACAGTAAATCAGCAAACTAAACCCTATGCTCTAAATAATATTAAAACATTAGCACTATACTAAATCATTTTACCCATATTTTATATCTTCAAGAAATCGATTTCTTCCTAGGTGCCTAGCAGACATGTCCGACACCTCCGAGAGTTCGCGAAATATGGCAAATTTGACAGAGGATTTCGATATTTCGTAGAAGGCTCCAGCATCAAGCCATAGTTGGTAGGCATCGAGGGTGTACAGAGTACCTACTCATTGTTGGTGTGGCGAAAAAATTGTTGTGAGAACCTCGAAAACGAAAATGAATCTATATCGGAGGTTCCATTGATGCTCTTTTATTGCCGAACAAAGGGTATGGTTGAATAAAATTGTGAATGTTAATCGAATATTGGATATGTTGTTATCAATTCTTATAGCTTGTTTGAATCTGGCAGTTGGTGAATGATAACCATGTTTTTAAATGGCTCGATGAAGGAGTTCATAACGAATTGGAAAAGATAAGCAAGAAATTAGCTAAGTACGAGGAGGAAATGAAAGAGGTTAAAGAGTCCTTGGAGGAATATATGAAACGAATTGAAGAAGTTGACATTAACCTCTTTAATCAGTTTCATAGCAAGATTGAAGAAATTGAATGACGTGTTAGGAAGCAGACGATGTTATTGTTCTTGTTTTCGGTAGTTATTATAGTTACTATAATGAAAGCAAAGTGATGCTTTAGAAACAACAATAACAACTCAGCCATAATTTTAGCCGTAAATCAGCCGTATAAGACGTAGTTGTACCCCTAAATCAACCGTCATAAGAAACTCAACTATGACTTTGTATAAACGGAGCCAAACCCTTAACGATGTCTTTGTATGATTTTATAATTGACTAACTAATAATAAATCCGTAAATCAATAAATAAAATCAGGCTAATATAATATACAAATATAATCAGTAAATCACTCTGAAGAATACAATATTAAAATGTAATCCGTAAGATATAATGTCCTACTACGTGGCGATGATGTCTTATCACACAACTATTATGTCGGATTACGAGGCAAATGATGTCTTATTACTTACCGATGTAAGTAATTGAAACACTGTCATTTTGACAAACATAACAGACGTAATTGTACTCGCTATCTAAGTCATAATTACAGTTGTAAATCAGCGATAACTATGTCTTAAGAAGTTTACGACAATTCTAGTCTGTAAGTCAGCTGGTAGAGATAATTCTACTATGTGTCAGCTGATTTAGTATACTAATTTGCCTTTCACGGATGTGTTATAATTCACCTTACATTTTAAACGCTGATTTACGTATACTAATTTGTCTTTAGTGTGATTTACTGATTATATTTGACTATAAGGCTGAGTTATATTAGTTGTAACGACTAGGTTCTAATACTTTTTTCCAATCATGATATTACGAGTGAGTTACTTTTGACGGCTGATTTTAGGTTGATGTTATTACGACTAATCTTACGTTATTATGGTTGACTTATTATGTTATTACGGCTGGCTCATTAGGTTATATGACTAGCTTATTATGTTATTACGGCTGGCATAATATATTATTACGGTTGAGTTCTAACAACATGTTTCTAGAGCACCACATTGCTTTCATACATATTACTAGGATAACTACAGAAAACAAGAACATTAATTTCGTCTTCTTCATCACACGTCGTTCCATTTTGTCAATCTGACTATAAAACTGATGGAACATGTCCCTTTGTAGCTCTTCAATTCGTTGGAAATTCTCCCATGTGAACTCATTAAGCTCTTGAACTTCCATTTTAATTTCCTCCTCCTTATCAGCAAAATGATTGCGTATCTTTTTCAGTTTCTTCCTTATCTTTGCCAATTCATCATTGACTCCTTCGTCCACCCATTTAAATACATGTCTATCATTCTTCAACTGCCAAATGCAAACAAACCATACGAATTCATGATAACATGTTATACTTTATGTATGCATTAACATATCATAAGGTAACAATACCAATCAGGCACTTAACCAATTTTCTATTAACAATATCAACTTTATTTCATCATACCTTATCGGCTGCTACTAAAGAACACTGATAGAACCTCCAATACGGATCCTCAGTCGTTTGCGAGGTCCTAACAACGATGTCATTCCCACACCAGCAAGTCATTGGAACTCCGTACACTGTTGTGGTCTGCCAGCTTTAACCACTCGACGTTGGAGCATGCGAGGAACTTGTAGCCTGCGAGGAACTTTCTGAATTTTATGAACTTTCTGAGATGTCGGACATGTGTAATTGGGAGAAAAACGATTTTGCGTGGGTATGGTCACCTCTATTTCTTACTCTAAAAAAATAATTTGAAGTATAATAGTTGATGTATAACCACAAAATAATATATAACCCAGAAAAAACATAATATCTAGAAACTAACTCGGTCACATCATGATATATAGAAACTAACTCAGCCACATCATCATATATAACCTAGCCACATCATAATATATAGTTTTAATGTTGAATATTTTGTTATTTAATAACCTAAATACTAATAATAAAATACATGTTAAGATGTCGTATTACGAGGAAATGATGACTTATTACGTTATTTAGGTAGAATATGTCTGAGCATTAATAACTTATTAAATGAGAGATATTAAAGATGTACATATAGCGACCCTCTGATAATGCTCATGAAAGGTCGCTAAGTTATCATCCCTTGTTTAAGATGGGTGTATAAAAAGGGTATTACCAAGGGTTCTCATCTCTCAATCAGTTAAGAAAAAATGGCAAAACATATTCCAGATAACTATTTCGACGAAAACTACCACAGTTACCTACTCTACCGTAGAAAGCAACTACAGTTAACTCAACCGTCGGATTCCTCAACGGATTCGTCAACGAAGGTGGAGTTTGAGAGTCAAGGGAGTGGTGGAGGAAAAGGGGCGGGGGGAAGAATCGGTTTGAGGAGTTGAACCGGGTGAAGCATCCATTTTGGGGGAAGGAGCACTCAGGAAAATGGCATGCGGCATTACGCCGATGCCGCCGGTCATGGGACCGTTTCCAAGAATGCCCAATTTCCCGCAACCGCATGGTGGCGTTGGATATATACAAATATCACACGCTTGTTTCCTACTAGACGGACCTCCGATCCGGAGGACCGTAAGAGAGTCGTGGAAATAATCGAAATGCTTAAGGACATTCTCAAACAGATTGAAGATATTTAGATTTAGCTTCTATATGTATTGTTTGTGCCTTTTTCATTTCTTAGTGAAATATCATTTCTATTTTGAGTATGTATTTGTTTCAAAACACAAGAAACCTTGGTAAAACTAAGCCAAGCAGATCGCAGACATAATAAACTAAGCCGTAACAGAGCTCATACATAATTAAACTAAGTCGTATCAGAACTCAGACATAATAAACCTAAGTTGTACATAACTCATACATAATTAAACTAAGCTGTAACATACCTCATACATAATCAAACATAACTCTTTTGAACTATAATTACAACCATAAACACAACTCAGCCAAGTAAGACAATATTATAATCCTAAACTCAGGCGCGTATGAGTAACTCAGCCGGAGTGAAAACACAAGTCAAGCCATTACAGAACTCAGACATAATTAAACTTGGTCGTATAAGAACTCATACATAATTAAACTAAGCAATAACAAAACTCATACATAATCAAACAGAACTCTTTTCAACTATAATTATAGCCATAAACACACCTCAACCAAGTAAGACAATATTATAATCCTTAATTCAGTCGTTTAGGAGTAACTCAGCCAATATGAAAACACAAGTCGAGCCGTATCAAAACACAATCATAATAAACTAGGTCGTATCAGAACTAATACATAATTAAACTAAGCCGTATCAAAACTCAGACATAATTAAACTAAGTCGAGTCCGAACTCAGACATAATTAAACTAAGTCGTATCAGAACTCAAATATTTATGTTGATGTACGTGAAGATAACTTGTGCCTGTTCAAATTCCCTATTAGTAAATTGTGCATGTTCAAGTTATGACTGTTCATAACTAGTGGCTCTTCAATACTTGCGTATTTATATGAAATCATTAGTTCACATCTCCATCACTAAGCATTTAAGATTGTAAAAAATTCTCACGACGCAGACAACAATGGTGAAAGGTATGAAGTAAGACAACATGGAAGATGATGCATCAAGGGAGGTGGAGAGCCCATTTCGTATACCAGAAGAAGCGGTAAACACTTCGATCACAATGGTGCTTCTTGATGGACGGAGCTCTACACCGAAAACCGGAAGAATGTCAAGGCTCTTATCAAATTTTTTCAGAACCTTCTAAAGCGTATTGATACCACGTAGTTTTTTGTAGTTTGTTTTTCCATTACACATCCAAATCCTAAGTTACGTATTGTTTTACTCAACTCTTATTTCTATAATTTAGTTGTATCCTAAAAATGGAACACGGTAGTTTCAAATTTCATATTTAACGGCTGAGTTATCTAGCTTTATTTAAATCATGTTAGATGTATGGGACAAAGTTATTCCAGAAGTGAGCCGTAATAGAAAATTTACTAACCCGTAAATCAACCGTGAATAACATCTGTAATTTCTTTTTTTCTCTTATGTCGTTGATTATAATCAATCTAACGGATAAGATTATTCTATTTTTTAATTTCTTTTTTCTCTTCCTCTTTGTCTTTAAAGGGAGTTGCGTTTCTTCGTCGTAATCAAACAAATCCTTTTTCTAAACCGTTTCTTCCCTAAGACTCTTTCTCTGTTCTCCTTGCCCTACTTTCGGAAGGGATTTCTCATGGAGTATGATAATGACATCTCCGACTTTCTCTCAAGCCTTCCATTTTGTCATTGTATCTGTACTGATTGACGACCACTTGTCCTGTAGAGGACTGTGATTTATGCAACCTTCAAGACAGTGACCGTCAAGCCGTGGGGTGGTGGGAGAGGTGGTTTTGGAGCGGCAAGCTTCACCGACTGAGATCGATCATCGTTGTTTTTTACCATATCTAGAGGAGGTGATCATCCATTTGAAGACTTCTTCGGCCATCTAAGATGCCTTGCAGCTTCATCAACGGTGTTTTTGCCACATCCATAACCTTTCCTTTTAAAGTTATGGCGTGTTTTGGCGTTTGTGGCTTTTGTAGATCGTTAGATTGGCCTTCGAGCATTTGTAATCCGTTGACTTTTCTTAATGAAATATCATTTCTATCTATTTGTTTCAATACACAAGCATAATTAAAACACAACTCAGCCCTATTAAACAAATTATATTCAATAAATCAACCAGAAATAGTAAACCAACTGTAATTTCATACGCAAATCAGCCGTATGATAACCAAAAGTCAGCCATTAAAGAAAACGTTTACTAGCCATAATTCATAAATAAGCCTTATAAATACAAATTTCTTGTCCGTAAATCACACATTATTAATTATAAGTCTGCCTTATGAGGTAAAGTTCAATTCCGTAAATCAGCCGTATATGACAAAATTATACACTGTAAATCAGCCGTTAAAGCTAAATGGTACTCCATAAATCAGCCTTTCTTTTATAATCTACCTTTTATTAATTATTATATCAGACACATTAAACCTGAACTCAGTCGTACCACAATAAACCTCTAGATAATAAACATTAACACTATATGTAATATTAACACATTAAACACTATACGTTTTTCTACCAAAAGTAAATAATATTACTAATAATATTAAGGGACACCTGAATACTATAATTATGAATAAAACATTCATAAGTACTATATAAGAAAATATTAAAATATTAACATAGCTATTACGTCACCGAGGTAATATAACTACTAAGCACTAGACGTTATTACGCATCTATGATGTCTTATTAAGTGGCTATGATGTCTTATCACACATATATTATGTAATATTACAAGGCAAATGCTGTCTTGTGACGTTAACGTTACCGAGGTAAGAGTACAACTAATTAAACATGAAACGCTGTCGTCTCGATAAATACTTGGAATTGGTCGATAAAATATATTGAAATGCTAGTTCTTTTTTTGTTCTTTCTTAAATCCATAAATCATCCTTTATAACTATTATACCGAGGTAAGTAACTGAAACTCGTTTCGTATTTTTTTCTTGAAGGCTGAGTTATAAGTTCGTTTGTAGATCGGTAAATACTTAAATCCATAACTCAGCTGCATTTTAAACAGAAGTTAGCAGACTGATTTTTAGTTTGTTTTTTACATTGCATAATCTATTGTAAAGAAATAATAAATCAGTCAATTAAGAAAAATTAAAATCAGTCTTAAGAATATAATATTAAAGTTTAATCCGTAATTATAATGTCTTATTGCGTGCCTATGATGTCTTATCACACAACTATTATCTCGTATTTTAAGGCAAATGATGTCTTATTACTTACCGAGTAAGTAACTGAAACACTATCGTTTTGTATTTTTTTTTACTTAATGGTCGAGTTATATGTTAGTTTGTTCTTGGTGGCTAAGTTATGAATTACCTTGCGCGTCAAGATTCATAGCTGTAATTCAGTCTGTAAGTCAGTCGTATAAGTCAATTATAATCTGTAAGTCAGTCATATAACACAACATGTTTTCAGCTTTATATTAACACATTAACCATATACCATAAATAATAATGAAATACAAGTCGAGATGACTTATCACGTAAGTATGATAACCTATTATAATGACATAAATAATAATAAAATAACCCAGTCGATTTTTCTTATCATGCATCTAGGATGACCTATTATGATGACACAAATATTAAGAAACGTTTTGAAGAAGTTGAAATTAACCTCTTTAATTGCAAGATTGAAGAAATTGTAGTCGTAATTCAGCGGTAACAATGTCTTTGTAAAACTCAGCCAATTAAGTCGTATTACGAGGCAAATGATGTCTTATCACTTATCGAGGTAAGTAATTGAAACACTGTTGTTTCATAATTTTTACAAAAAGGTTGAGTTATGAGGCAAAACTAATTCAGTCGTAAAAACTAATATAATCAGTCTTTAAAGATAAATTAGTATTTGTATATCAGCCGTTGATTATAACATCTTTTTCGCCGTTATAAATTAACTACATTGCTGAGTTTGATTTATATTTATTATTAAAAAAATATTCCCCTTCAGTAAGCCGGTTTTCAGACCGTAAAATTAAGTAGAAATCTACACGCCAGTAATTGTTTCTCAATAAAGTAATGGACTGTTCTTACACACTCTCGAAATCATCATCTTCTCCAAAATCTCTTAAACACTCTGGATATCATCATCTTCTCTGAAATCTCTTAAACACTCTAGTAATCGTCTTCTCCGGTAAGTTGCGACAGCGTTTGATTTATGTTAAGACCGAGTTTGATTTAGGTTGCGACTGTGTTTGATTTTATTGCGGATGAGTTTGAATTAGGCTTTAGTGCTGAGTTATTTTATGAGTTAGTTTCTGTAGTGGTTGTGTTTTTGGTAACTATGTCTTTGTATAACTCAACCGTTTAGCGATGGGTTATTAATGATTTTATGGTTGTGACTGAGTTTGATTCAGGGTTTAGGGGTTAGTTGTTTTGTAGCGGATGCGTTTTTGGTTATGTTGTGGCTGAGTTTGGTTTAGGGTTTAGGGTTGTGTTATTAAATACAGTATGAGTTATGTTTGAAATTTCGGTTGGATCAGTTGTATATCGACTGATTTATATTTGTTATTTTTATGATCAAATTTATGTCTCTCCAGTCTCTGAATATCAAGAACGAGATTACCCTCCAAGACTTTACCGTCAAGGGGTTTCTAATCTGGAAATAAAAACGATTAATCACTATTGCCGATTGGGAGATTGTCATATAGTTAGAGACAACATAGGTAATGATGTGTGAGAAGACCTGAAGCGATTTCCTATTGGAATCTTTGCGAAGCTTGCTGATAGCAATGTCGTTTGGTCTTGTAAGATTGTCCATTACATACTATGTAGAAAGCTTTGCGTACACAACAAGGGGATTTGTTGTATCGGTCATGATCAACCCATCAGGTTTGGATTAAACGAATTCCATGACATAACTGGGTTAAACACAGACCCACTACAATGGAAAGCTTTGAACTCGATCCATACAAAGCTTTCTGGGATGAGTTGAAAGTGCCACATGGGATGGGACCCAAGTTCGATGAATTCAGAGAGGCATTAAGGGTCTGTCCGACATGGAGTTCTGAAAAGCGGAAATTGTTGGGCCTTTTACTTATGCAAGTAATGGATCTTCACGCTCTGCACCAAATTTCTCGGATGCCCTGTGAAAGTGCAAAAATAGTAAGCTATGATCACATATCCTTGGGGTCGTTCTGCTTTCAAAGTTCATATTAAATTTATCAAGTTGTTGAGTCGTCAAGGTAAACCATACAACGTCAACAACTTTGTCTACGTATTATTGGCTTGGGCGTATCAATCTGTCACTTGCATCAGAGAGCATTTTGGGGGAGTGACAATTGACTCAGATATTCCACTTCTTCGATAGGGTGGAAAACGTACACTTTAAAGTTTTGACGCTCTCCCCTCCGAAGAAATTAAACTTCATGGCAAGGTAGTGTTTAAGACTGATTTATCTTGTTTTTATTATTTTCGTAGCTGAGTTATGATACGAGGGTGCCTAATCTTGATGAGGAAGCCGACCATGATGAGTCCAACCTCGAAGCCCCGTTTGGACCAGTGACTCATGCTCAAGCTAGAAGGATGTCCACAACCATCATGAAGACCTTAGAAGAGCTTGACACTCATTGCCATCACTTGGAGACGAATGAAGCCCTGGTCTTGAACCACTTAACCATTTCCTCTCCAAGAGTTAAGCTAATCATTTGGAGTCTTAGGGGTACTCTTCATACCAATGAGGTTTGTCCCACTGGGTTTACTCATTGGAGGTTTGACGAAGCCCATTGCATTAGACTTCACATGTGCGGTCGCGGCTAAGGCGCGCCTTGAAGGCTATCCGTACATGTAGCTGTTGAGAAGCGTCCTTAGCTCTTATCCTTTAAAGTGTTGTATTTTAATTAATTCTTTCCTCTTTAGGGTTTGTTTGAGTTGCAAGCGAGACTATTTAAAGGCATGTGTAGCCGCTTTGTCATTTTAGAACTTTCAACATAATTTTGAGTAAAGATGAGATTTTTCTCTCTTGAGAGTTGACCTAAGGGTGTTTCATATCCCTTAGGATTGCGTGGTTTGGTGTGTCATATCCAAACCTCTTTCGTTCCATTTCATTTTTTGTTCCCACCATCATCGCGTTCCATCGAGCTTCCATCGACGGCGTTCTTAGTCCGAGAGTTTCCATCGTACAAGCGTCGTTCTTTTGGTGTTCTGTCACGATCCATCTTCACTATTCTCCACAAGACTCAGATCCACCAAAGCATTTCATCATCGGAGTCCAAAAGGTCGAAGAACGACGAGTCTGTTTTCTCGTGCACGGTTGGCGAGGCCGTACCTATCGCACCAATGACCACCTCCGTCATTCCCCGACCAGATCTCACCCTTTTCGCCAAGTCTCTCGATTAATCTTCATCTTTTCGCGATAAAGCGAGTTTCCCTATAGGACAGCAACTTTGAAGACGTTTTGGTCGAGGGAACTCAACGTTACTCTCTCGTGTACGGCCGGCGTACCGTACAAGGCCGTACCCGGTGACCCCGAAACCTCTTCTCCGAACCAAATAGCCCTTTTCTCCTTTCTCCCTCGACTGAATCTTTTCTTTATTGTCTCTTAGTAACCTTACCCATTATGGTAACATTCGTACGTAGGGATTGAAAGAACGACAAGCCGGCCACCTCTCCATCGTCACCATCGGCCGCCATCACTCCAAGAGCGTTCTATCCGTAGGGCCGTGTATCAAGTAGTATCAGGAGCCATCTTGGAGACTTTCAATCCAAACTGAGGGAGTTTCCTTACCCCTTTCTCAAAGTTACCGACTTTTGCAAAGTTTGAAACTTTAGGCTTAAAAAGTTTTGAACTTTCGGTATTTAAATCGTTCGAGTTAGATCTGGGTTTTCTTAAGTGTTTTCTTATAGTTTGCTTGACCAAAATCATAACTTTTAAAGAACCTAGTGTGTTTTGCGTAAATCGGATTCGGTTTTACAAAGTTTCGTACTTGAATCGGATTTCTCTATACTATCTCAAGCTTTGTTGTGGGAGCATCAATGGCGGCCAAAAGCTGATTTGGGTGTGTCATTTTGTTTGTTTGTGCGAGGTAGTACGAGGAATAAAGCAGAGATCACGTTTTGGACAGCTAGCGCGCGTTTGCTCCCTTCGCGGCGAAAAAGCACCAACCGGGACCACACCGTACGAGCGTCCTTCTCTCGTCCAACCCAATCCTCTAATCACGGGAAAAGAGAAAAGAGACAGCCGTCATTTTCAAAATTTGAAAGAGAAAAGAAAAAGACGCGGCAAAGGAGGCGTGCGACAAAGCTCACATGGTCGCCTTTTGTGGTCCCCCTTATTTGACCCGTGTGTGGCCGTAGCGCGCCACGTCTCTAGCGTAGCAACCATGGCGCCACATCAATACCAGACACCCAACGCATGGATCTCCAATACCGATACCCAACGCAAGACCTATCGCGCCTCCCAACGCGTCACCCGAGAAAGTAGCCAACGCTCCGGCTAATGCTCTTCCACTCGATCCCACAGCCGCCATCATGAGACTTTTGAATGAGCGATTTGATGAGCTAAGAAGGGAGCTCCTCCTTCCTCCTCCAGTCCAAGCTGACCTAGTTCAAGATGTTTCTCAACCCCGACAAAGACCTAGACCCATGGATCAATACTCGGAGGATGAAGAGGATCACTTACCTTAACGCCTTAGACCGTGGAGACAACCAAGAGGTCCTCACCCAAAGCAGCAATCTGAATGGGATCACGAGAGAAGAAGAATTGATGCTGAGCATTATCAAGAACCTCAAGATATTTGAAGAGAGCCGAGACCAAGATATGTTCCTCTGAGAGACCATAGACCAAGACCTAACTATCCGAGATACCAAGAGGAGGATGATGACCTCTCGGACCACACTAGCCAAGCCTCCCAAATGCCCTATCACCGTGAGCAAAGGCATGAAAGAATCGAAGGATTTAAGATCAAAATCCCACCTTTCCATGGGAAGAGTGATCCGGAAGCCTATCTAGAGTGGGAAAAGAAGATGGAGTTGGTGTTTGATTGCCACTGGTACTCCGAGATCAACAAGATTCGTATGACAGCCACGGAGTTTCAAGATTACGTTCTTAGTTGGTGGGACCAACTGGTCACATCTAGAACAAGGAACGGAGAGCATCCGATTAGTACTTGGGATGAGCTAAAAGCGACCATGAGGAAGCATTTTGTCCCAAACCACCATCACCGTGAGCTCCATCTGAGGCTTAGAAGACTTGTGCAAGGATCAAAATCTGTGGAAGATTACTTCCAAGAGTTGGAGACTCTTCTTATAAGGATTGACCTAAGAGAAGACCGTGAGGCAACTATGGCTTGTTTCCTTGGTGGCCTCAATCGTGAGATCCAAGATCAGCTAGAGCTACAACACTATGTTGAGTTAGAAGAGATGCTCCACAAGGTAGTCATGATTGAGCAGCATCTTAAGAGGAAAGGGAAGGCCCCTTTCAAACCTAACTATCATAAGGAATCGAAGCCAAACTATAATAGGGAGTGGAATCCACCAAAGAAGCTGTTTACCCCCAACCCTACTGAAGCTACCAAAGAGCCTTACAACGCCTCTAAGGACAAGGGCAAGGGTATTGCTAATCCCACGAGAGCTAGGGATGTTAAGTGTTTCAAGTGTCAAGGCCGAGGCCACTACGCCAACGAGTGTACCAATAAGTGGGTGATGATCTTGCTTGAGGATGAAGAGTACATGTCCGAGGATGACGAAGAAGTTCCACAAGAAGTAGAAGGAGAGAATTCAGTAGATGAATGTGAGGAAGTAGCGCTCAAGGAGAATTACTAGTCGCTAGAAGAGTGTTGAAGCTTTTTCCCAAGGATAATTAAGGAAGAGGAGCAAAGGGATAACTTGTTTCACTCTTGGTGTATACTGAAGGACAAGGTGTGTAGCCTCACCATAGATGGTCGTAGCTGCACCAATGTTGCTAGTACCACCATGGTCAGTAAGCTTGGTCTAGAGAAAAGGAAGCACCCGAGGCCATACAAGCTCCAATGGCTCAATTCCGAGGGCGAATTGAAGGTATTTCATCAAGTGGCAGTTCCCATTGCTATAGGCCAATACATGGACAAAGTTAAATGTGATGTACTGCCCATGGAAGCGGGTAACATCCTCTTAGGGAAACCATGGCAGTTTGATAGACGTGTAGGCCATGATGGGTTCTCCAACAAGTATACTTTCGATCATAAGGGCAAACAAATCATTCTACTTCCTATGACACCACACGAGGTAGCTCAAGATCAAATGCATTTAAGGAAGAAAGAGGAAGTCACATCCTCCAAAGCCACCAGCCTCCTTATCTCCCAAAGTGTAGTAAGAAAGTCCTTACACTCTAACCACATTGTTTTGATTATTGTGTATAAGGATACTTTGTCCGCCTTAACTAATCCCTCACCGGAGCTTTCGAGTGTCCTTAATGATTTATTGCACCAGTTTAGGGATGTGTTTCCAGGAGAAGACACTCATGGGTTGCCTCCTAAGAGAGGAATTGAGCATCAAATTGATTTGGTGCCCGGAGCTACATTACCCAATCGGTCGACATATAGGACTAATCTCTTGGAGACTAAGGAACTTCAAAGAAAAGTTGATGAGCTCATGAGCAAAGGGTACATTCGTGAGAGCTTAAGCCCCTGTGTTGTCCCGGTTCTCTTGGTCCCAAAGAAAGAAGGAATGGCGTATGTGCGTAGACAGCTGAGCCATCAATGTTATAACGGTTAAGTATCGTCATCCTATACCTCGCTTATATGACATGTTGGATGAACTTTATGGGTCTAAAATCTTTTCAAAAATAGACTTAAAGAGTAGATATCATCAAATCAGAATGAAAGAAGGATATGAATGGAAAACCGCATTTAAAACTAAGCATGGACTATATGAGTGGTTGGCGATGCCATTCGGCTTAACCAATGCTCCAAGTACCTTCATGAGATTAATGAACCATGTCCTTAGGAAATTCATAGGTCAATTTGTGGTTGTCTATTTTGATGATATGTTTATCTATAGCAAGAATATAGTTGATCATGTCCATCATCTTGAATCGGTTCTAAGTATCTTGAGGAATGAAAAACTTTATGCTAACTTAGCTAAGTGTATTTTTGGGACGGATCACCTAGTCTTCCTTGGTTTTGTTGTCTCAGCTGAGGGTGTAAGAGTTGATGAAGAGAAGGTCAAGGCTATAAGAGAATGGCCCACGCCCAAGACCGTGAGTGAAATTAGAAGTTTTCATGGACTAGTCGACTTCTATACGCGATTTGTAGAAGATTTTAGCACCATTGCGGCTCCCCTCACCGAAATAGTGAAAAAGACAGTTGGTTTCAAGTGGGAGGATGCTCAAGAGAAGAACTTTCATACCTTGAAAGAGAAGCTAACCCACGCACCAGTGCTTGTACTCCCGGACTTCTCAAAGACCTTCGAGATAGAATGTGATGCCTCCGGCTTTGGAATAGGAGTTGTCCTCATGCAAGAGAATAGGCCCTTAGCTTACTTCAGTGAGAGCTTAGAGGCCCCACATTGAACCATCCGACTTATGAAAAGGAACTCTATGCATTGGTCTGAGCCTTACAAACATGGCAACACTACTTGTGGCCCAAGGAATTCGTCATACATACGGATCATGAATCATTGAAACATTTGAAGGGTCAACAAAAGCTTAATAGGAGACACGCAAAATGGGTAGAGTTCATAGAGACATTCCCTTATGTCATTGCCTACAAGAAAGGTAAGGATAATGTTGTGGTCGACGCATTTTTCCGAAGGTATACCTTACTTTCAAGTTTAAATGCTAGACTTCTATGCTTTGAACAACTCAAGGGCTTATATGTTGATGATCTAGACTTTAAGGATATGTATGCTAAGTGTCTATCTCAAGCTACTGATCGTTATTACATTATGGATGGATACTTGTTCTTTAAAAACCGATTGTGTGTACCTAATGGTTCTATTCGAGAGTTGTTGATTAGGGTAGCTCATAGTGACGGCCTAATGGGACACTTTGGAGTAGACAAGACCATGAAGGTAGTTCAAGACCACTTCTTTTGGCCACACTTAAGGAAGGACGTGGAGAGGATTTGCTCCCAAT
>OVAO01000899.1:2486-13662 GCA_900406285.1 Biscutella auriculata | reverse complement strand
CCCCCCCCCCCCCCCCCCCTTCATGTGTCTCATTGTCCTCGATGAGAACTCTAGTAGTGATAGCACTAATGTTCTCCTTGGGGATGCATTCCGACTTTCCCGCCAATTGATTCATTGGTCTCTTTGAGCTTGAAGTGATTTGAGCCACCTGCTTGTCTAGAGCTTTCATGTGTGGAGACATGCTCTCAAACTTAGTATTGAGGTCACTGTAAATTTTGTCAACCTTGGCACTAATCTCCTTCTTAAACGCACCAAACTCAAAGGCATTCCTTTTACTTTCAAGATTTGCTTTAACAGTTGGTTGGTGATTTGTACTTGGAGATGAAGAATTGCCCTAGTTTTGAGCTTGTTGATTTACCGGGGCTTTGTAGAAACCTGAAGGTTTGTTTGACTGGAATTGTTTTCTTGGTTGAAAGCCTCTTTGATTGTTGTATTGAGGTCTTAGTTGGAAACCTCCTTGGTTGAGTGGCTTGGGACTAGGATAGACTTGGTCTTGCCGGTTACCCACATTGGGGCTTCTGCATGAGAGGCTGAGGTTGGGTTGGTAGTTGTTAAATTCTTGTTTATACCCTTGGTTACTGATATGTCATGGGTTTAGGGGTTTAAGTCCCACCTTTTGGTAGGATTATGAACCCCTTCTTGAATTATTACACTACAAGAAAACAATCATTGTGCGACGACAAAGATTGTCGCAAATGAGTCGCATATATGTGATATGCGACTCCAAAGCGACTAATCGATGTCGTCGCTAAAAGCTAGTCGCTGAATAATCGCTCATTTAAGACTATTATGCGACTACAATATGACTGTCGTAGATTTGCGATTGCGTATTGCGACTACAGAAAGGGTCATAGATAAAATGTAATCGCATATTAATGGCTAAATTGCGCAATCTAAGTGCGACTGGTCAACGTAGTCACTACTAAGTGAGACTACATTTGCAACTGCCTAAATTGTCTTAGATATATGCGACGTAGTTGCAGATTAATCGCAAAACCTTGCAAGACGTTGCAACTATCCTTTCAAATAGGTAATCGAAGTCTAGTGACAACATCCGCGACTACACTTCGACTATGGTTTCAAAGAGTAGTCACACTATGGTCGCGGATGTTTCCACTACACTGCGACTACTCTTTGAAACCATAATCAAACTGTAGTGGCAACATCCGCGACCATACAACGACGACATCGTTGAAACTGGAGTGTAGTCGCGGATGTTGCCACAACACCGCAACCCAAAGAAAAATGCTCGTGTGGATCGGAGGACGGTCCGGAGGAGAACGGTGGAGCCATAAGGGTCGGAGGCAATTTGGGAAGATTTTCCTTGAGGAACGTCATGAGAGCAGCGATATGGTCTTGAGTCGCTTGATTCTGCTGGGTCAAACGGGCGATCTCAGCATCCTTCCGAGCCTGCACCACGTCCTGACGAGTTTGCTCCGCGTCCGACCAGCCTGCTCTGCAACACTCCTTTCGTCTTGCTATGCAATCTTCCTTTGAGCCGCCAAAAGTTGCTCGTGAATGGTCTAATAAGACGCAGAAGAACCTAAACCATCATGCAGACGTTTCTCGAGAATCCGCTCCATATTAGCGACCCCATAATGACGTACTCTCTTGTCGACAATAGTAGACTACAAAAAATATATTAGATATACAAGTTAAAATATAAAAATAAACTAAAATGAATAAATTATATTAGTACCTGAATGAATAAATCATTCATCTGGTCATGGGTGAGCAGATCAACAACTTGAGAAGTCTCGTCCAACGTCTTTGAAGATCCATCTGAGAAACTTTCTCTTGTAACTTCTTGTCAAAGTTTTAGCAACTCTTTGCGTCTTCCTATCCACAAAAGTCCCGTCTTTTCTCGTATGAGTCTTGATGAATACTTCACCCAAGTTTGCCGGTCTTCCTTTTTCTTGCATCTACAATCAAAAATTAAAAATTTTATGTTAGTTTATTTCATATGAAATATAAAAAAATAAATAAATGTATTTTTTACCAATTTTGTTGAACGCGGTGGTAGGATTTCTGGCCCGAAAAGTGTATATGGGGACCCAGACCATCACGATGAAAATTCCGAGAGTTAGAAGCATTACTGCTCTTGTCTCGGGCTTCCTCGATGTTCCAATGTGCGGACATTTTGGCCCACAAAGACTCTGAAATCCACGGAGGACGTTTCCCTTCTTTCTTCGCGTGAGAGACATTGCTTTTCATTTGGCGACCACAAACAATGTTAAACTCCTTGCGCACCAACATAGTGATAACCAGATCCCAATGATTGCGTTGCTACATTTTAAAAAAGTTATAAAAGATTAATTTAAATTTCGAAAGTAATTAAATTTATTAATAAAATAAAAACGTACCGCGAAGTGGTGGAAGTAATGCTCCTGAACCTCCAAAGGCGTTACAGTCCAACTGTAATACGGACCGTCGAATTTCTCCATCAGTAGGGTCGAGATGTCACGAGCTAAAAATCTTTTATCCCGATCGAACCTTAAATTTTATATGAAACTAAAATTAAGTAATTCATAAAAAAATTCCAAATATATTGAAGAATTATAAAATTATATTTACTTATCTAAATTTATTATAAAATATCTAAAATAAATATAAATGAAATAAAAACATAAAAATATTATATTCATTATTCTAATATTTTACAAAATTAAACTATTTAATAAAAAATAAAATTTACCAAATGCTATTTTCGTCGAGGGGAGACGGGTGTAGAAGCCGGAAATGCTCGCGGCCCAGCATAGCGAGATGCGCGTCTAACGGCGATCCTGTTTTTGGGACTGATTGTGTTGCCACGAGAGACATAATTTTATGTGGATGGTCGGTAGTGTGCTGCCCTGAGGCTGTTTGAACTGGCGAGAACCCCAATTACGACGAGAAACGCATGTCCACTAAAGGCCCGTGCCATGAGCTCTCCCAGACATCCGTGNACATAATTTTATGTGGATGGTCGGTAGTGTGCTGCCCTGAGGCTGTTTGAACTGGCGACAACCCCAATTACGACGAGAAACGCATGTCCACTAAAGGCCCGTGCCATGAGCTCTCCCAGACATCCGTTAAACCGCTTGGGCCGGGGATTGGAAGAGTTGCGTCTGGACTAGGTTCGGTCTAGCCGAAATGTTAGACGTTGCATTTTCTGGCGATTCATGGGGCGTGAAATTGTAGCCTGGGCCCAATCGATGGGAACCGTACGAAGATTCCGGTGAGACACTCTTTCCACCATGCTTGCTCTTGTTAGATCTCCCTTTTCTGGCCATAATCGCTTTTGATCTGAGAGATTTTGAGTTATGCTTCTCTTAAAATCGGTTAAAAAGGTGGAGGAGGAGAAGAACACGACGAAGAAGACGATTCAGGTTCTGCGACTACAAATAAAATTGCAGTGTCGTATCACATCCGCGATGACACTGCAACTCAATTAAATTAATAACCGTTAATGCGCAATTTCCAAAAGTTTGAATTAATTGGCGTTGCGGTGTAGTCGCAAATCTGCGACTACACCGCGACTACTTTCAATTCCAAAACATTTTCGCGGAATGTAAAAAGTTTGAATTTATCATAGTCATAGTGTAGTTACAGATCTGTGCCTACACCGCGACTCCCTCGGGAAGAACACAGTCAAAGTTGCGTTTACGAGGTTTTCGTAATCACGATGTAAGGGTCATCGTAGTGTAGTCGCAGGTCTGCGACTACACTGCAACTACTTCATTTTAAAAAAACCCCGATGTGGTTCAAACCTGGGGATTTGATAATTTTTGAGAACCGGAGTAATAGAGGAGAACCACTGAGTTATTGTAACCATTTCATTAAATCTTCATATATAATTACATATAAGCAACATTTGTGATAATATTCAAAATGATTCGGTTTATGTTTTTGGACCGAATTATAAAAGCTTTATATGTGTTCAAGTTTAAAAACCTAAACACCAATGAAAATTTAAATTGAATTATCCAAATTTATAATTTTGAACTATGGTAACAAAAACCGTGAATATATTCGGTAAAGTGTTTTGCTTATATTCTACTTATGTAACACCACAATACAATAATAACGTTTTCGGGAAAAACGTTTGAATTGAAATAAAATCATATTACTGTTACTACATATCAATTAGATAGTTTCCTACGCGATTAGAATAATAAAATATGGCTAAGCAAAGCGTTAAAATGTTAAAACGTAAAATGTAGTCAAAGAAGAGTCTCTATATAGTCGTAGTGGAGTCTCTCATTAGTCGCTAGTATGCGACTACTCTCGATTAAACGTGGTTAGGGTCTCAACCCTTGTGTAATCGCTCTGTAAAAGCAGCAGAGACTAGGTTCGAACCCGAGTGGTTTAATATGCAGGAGAACCAGTTTAAGATCGCATAACCACTAAGTTGTGGTAACATATTCGTTTCTTTTTACATGCAATTACTATATAACTTAATGTAATTATAACTTACTAATGTTTTTGTTAGAGTAACGCCACTTCATAATTGTTTAAGCTTCTAAACCACGATGAGAAAACATAAACACGGTAATTAAAAGTAACATCAAACTTGCAAATGAGTCAACTTATATTTATTGTTCAACATTTTCTCACAATCATCTTCATCCGAAGTTGATAAATTACAAAGAAATTCATCATCTTGTTCCGCATCCTGGATGTTGAAATCAATATCATCTCTTAGCGTGAGATACGTCCTTGGAGTAGAAATAGTCTTCGGTCGGCGGCTTGAGGCGGCCGCGAGTTCAAATCTCCCAAACCCTAAGTGCAATAAAGATGAAACATGTCACATCTAGTTTAAGGTTCAAAAGATTAAGAACAGTCGAGAGAAAGTGGCAAACAAGAGAGAAATGCTCGATTGCTTGAAATGAGGTCGTCGGGTACGGCCGTGTACGGCTGCGCCGACCGTACATGGAGAATGTTTTGCGATTCTCACGACCAAATGATATCAGATTGGGACGAAACTCATTGTAGCCTCTTTTGAGTGAGAATGGTGAGGATCTCGACAGAGATCTGGATGTTTGCACGTTTTGGTCGGAGGAGTACGTTGAGGTCGCGTCGTACGAGAAGGTACGGCCTCGCCGGGCCTTACGAGACAAACTTCTCCGAATCTCACGTACATATGAACTCCAATCTTGATGAAACTTTGTGGAGGTGAATCTCTGGATAAATGATGAAGATGGATCATGCCAGAACCAACGAAGGACAATCGGAGGATGGAGAGCGACGGTGAGGTGGAGAAACTTAAACGGCGGGCGACGAAACCAGAACGATGGATGCAACAAGATGGGAAAATGAAGGGGGGATAAATAGGACCACCAAGGGGATGAAGAACCCTTGGATACACCTTAGAGATCTAAGATGTTACACACTTAGATCGCAAGAGATATTACACACTCAAGCTTAAAGGAGCCAACACAAAATCTCTCGGTTTTTTGATTTCAAAATGTTAGCTAAGGATAAAGTTTTGATAAGAGTGGGTTTAAATACTCCAAGAGAGAAAGGGAGCCCTAAAACAAGTGGGAAAAAACGCAAAGCATAAAGAAGGAAACAACAAGACACGCCTTGAGAACTAACAATCATATTTTGGCTAAGTATACGGATGACTCTCTTGGCACGCCTTGGAGAGTTGGTTCATGTGCAATGAGACTCATTAAAAACCTTGGTGGAAAACCTAGTGGGACAAAACTNAACAACAAGGCACGCCTTGAGAACTAACAATCATATTTTGGCTAAGTATACGGATGACTCTCTTGGCACGCCTTGGAGAGTTGGTTCATGTGCAATGAGACTCATTAAAAACCTTGGTGGAAAACCTAGTGGGACAAAATTCACCTAAGGTAAAAGAGTACCTCGAACCATCTCTAGATCCGAACTAGTCTCTTGAAGACATATGAAGACAAAAGGAGATGGATACTTGGATCTGTCTCCTTCTCCTTCTTCAAGATATAGGNCTAAGGTAAAAGAGTACCCCGAACCATCTCTAGATCCGAACTAGTCTCTTGAAGACATGTGAAGACAAAAGGAGATGGATACTTGGATCTGTCTCCTTCTCCTTCTTCAAGATATAGCAAGTCTTCTCCAAGTCTTCTCCAAGTCTTCCCATGCGTGCATAATGGCTCCAACAAGCCTCTTTGCTTGTGCTCTCGTGATTGGACATGTTGGGACTTGGAGAGAAGTCTCTTCTTGTATCATCAGTGGTTCTTGTCTTCTCACGGGTGTATCATGCAGGCTAGCGACTACTCTACGATTACCGGAAATAAATAAAAAAATCCCAGACCATGTTCGAACCCGGGTGGTTTAATATGTAGGAGAACCAGTTTGAGAGCGCATGACCATTAAGTTGTGGTAACATATTCGTTTATTTTTACATGCAATTACTATATAACTTAATGTTATTGTAACTTACTAATGTTTTTGTTAGAGTAACGTCACTTCCTAATTGTTCAAGCTTCTAAAGCACGATGAAAATACATAAACATGGTAATTAAAAGTAACATCAACCTTGCATGAGTCAACTTATATTTATTGTTCAACATTTTTCTCACANGTAATTAAAAGTAACATCAACCTTGCATGAGTCAACTTATATTTATTGTTCAACATTTGTCTCACAATCATCATCATCATCATCCGAAGTTGATAAATTACAAAGAAATTCATCAAATGGTTTTGCATCCTGGACGTTGAAATCAATATCATCTTTTCGACCTGATGCATCGGCTAAATTATCCACGAGAACCTCATCAATCATATTGATTTCGACATCAACGTCACTTTCTTGTTGCAACAGAGTAGGTAATTCCCTATATGATCCATAAATATTTCCGCGCAGATTAATTTTTATAACATTGAGCCATGATTGTTTTGGTTGTTTCGTGCACAGGTAAGGTACATAGCAAACTTGGTCGCCTTCAGAAGTTGCAATTGCAAATAGTGTAAGAACAAATCAATTTATAATTTGTATATATATTATATATATATTATATATATATTATATATATATTATATACTAAAATTGAAATTTAAAATTTAAAATTACCAAAAATAAAGGGTTCATATTTGTAATATCTCCCAGATGCTAGAACGTCTACAAGGCTATCATTGCTCCTTCTCATTCCTTTACCGATGGTGATGTCATACCACTCACATTTAAAAAGCGTGATCTTCATATGCACCAATCTTGGGTACACCAGTGGACCAAAACTCTTTTAACTCATCGATCAGAGGTCAGAGAAATACATCGAGACTCGCTCGTGGATGCTTCGCCCCATAATTAAAAATCGTCAACCATACAAATTCTGGACTCATGCACATATCAAGGGGCAAGTATACGGAGTCATAATCAAAGACCATATCGAATGATTCTTTGACATTCCAAACGGATTAAATCCATCTGTCCACAAACCAAGGTAAATGTTTCTTGATTCTCCGACAAAAGTAGGATTTACATTCTGAAAAAATTTCCATTCCGCTCCATCCGATTGATGAATCATTGTTCTGTCCTCTGATTCATGCTCTGCATGCCATCTCATTGCTTTAGTATTCTTCTCGGTTTGATACATTCTCTTTAATTTGTCCCCCACATGCAAATACCACATACGACTATATGGTATTTTAGTCCGACCACTACTACGCTTATACCTTGGGGCTTCACAAAAATTGCATTCATCCAATAAATCATCTTCTTTCCAAAATATCATACAATTCTCTATACACACGTCAAGTGTATGATACGTGAGGCCTAAATTACGCATCAATTTCTCAGTCTCGTAATATGAACCCGTCGCTTGGTTATCGTCTGGCAAAATCAATGTAATTAGCTCAGTCCAACCGTCTACGCATTTTTCAGTCATATTAAAATCTACTTTCAGATTCATGTACTGAGTAGCTAAAGATAACTACGAGTCCCCTTCATGACAACCATCGCACAATGGATTTTTTTTATGCTTCCAGCATGTTGTAAAACTTTCTGGTCTCCTCGTTTAGAGGTTCCTCATTTGGTTCTTCTAGATTTTGATAACCGTCATGATCATTACTATGATGATCAACTTCGTTATCAAAGACTAAAGTTTTGTTAAATGCATCATGAACCATCGACGAAACATATATATCACCAATGTTACCCACATCATCTTCATGATCACTACGACTTGGTTGATTATAATTCCCATAATTATAACTGATTCATAAATCAACATTCATTTCATCCCCATGTCTATACCAAATGTAATAATTTGGCATAAATCATCTACTATATAAATGCGTCCAAATTTATGTCCCATAAGAAATTTTTCATTCTTGCAACTAGCACATGGACAGTAAAACTTACCCCCGCTACTTTGCGCAAATGCCTGATTGTTTGCCATAATTATGAATTCTTCTACTCCGGCCGTAAACTCAACGTAAATGTTATTCGTCTGTTCATCGATTCCAGGATTTGCCATATTTTTTTTAATCAACCTTTATGTTTTTTAAAAAATACATGAATCTCAAGGACATATATATAGACTAATTTTGCGACTACATTCGCGACTCCAAGATCAGTGGCAAATGTTAGATACACCAATCCAAACCGTAATTTAAATGTGCCATAACCACTTTTGCTACTAATTCGTGACTACGTCTGCGACTGATTACCGTAGTCGCTCATTAGTCGCCAAAAGTGCGACTAGACAGCGACTACGATCCTTCCGCGACAACTTTACGACTGTTAGTCTGCGAATACCATCATATAGTCTTACAACGGTCGCTAGTATTACGACTATATGGTAGTCGTCGAGAATGTAGTCGCTCATCTGCGACGACGCATCCGTAGTCGCACATCTACGACTATTTCGCTACGTTGTTTTGGGGTAGCTCATTAGTCGCAAAACAGTCTCGGTGGAGTCGCTAAAGTTTGCGACTACGTAAGTAGTCGAAAACTGTAGTAGCTAATCTACTGTTTTCTTGTAGTGTTAGCGTGCTTTTGGAGAGTTTCTGTGTCCTTTCAGGGTCTCACAAGTCTGGAAGAGAAACCTCGGGAAAGAAGGCTTCTAGACACATTTGGAAAGAGATTCGAAGTAAACTCATCTGTCTAAGCTCGAGTTCGAACGAACCACATCTGGTTCGATCAAACCCCTCTTCCAAAACGGAGCGGTCAAACCAGATCTGAAAAGTCAAAGACTAAGTGAAGAAAAGGACCTAGTTCGATTGAACCACATTTGATTTGATCGAATCAGATAAGGCAATATGAACTGTAGCGCAAAATTCGAGATCTTCAGAAAAGACCAAGGTCGGTTTGATCGAACCATAACCCTTATTTCCTTTTTCTGAATTTTGAATCCCAAGGCGTGCTTGACTCGAAGAGACTATAAAAAGACACCATAGACTCGATTTTCAGCATGCGTTTTTATAGACTTTTACTTAGTTTTATTTTGATTAATTTTCCTGTAATTAGGGTTTTTAGAGAATAAGCTTTAGGGAGATATATTGCAAATTGAAAACTTGTAGTCTGGAACCATTGTTATTATTTTATCAGAATTTTGTTTTTGATTTAATTTATTCTTTACTTGATTGTTATTACCATGTATGAGTAGTTCAATTAAATCAGATCTAGGGATTTCACTAGAAGGGTAAACTAGGGTTTATGCTCGATTTAGTTTAGAGAAAAGGAAACAATAGGGATTCTTTCTTAGTAGCTGATTTGTTAGCCTAGATTCAATCTGACAAAACATATATAGGCTTAGGATGATCCAAGCTTGACAAACATTAGTTTGGATCACCCAAATAAGTAAGTAACTAAGGGGATTTAGGTTGATCACTTTCGTCTGACAAACAGAGCGATCAACTTAGTGACCTTTATTAAACCTTGTTTAACCAAGACAACCTAGTTCAATGGGATAACAACCTGATAGGACTACCGATATTTCTAGGTTCTCGGGGCTAGCTAGGGACGTGGATATTACCTGAAGGGCAGCGTAGGTTCACACCTGAGACTCCGAGGTGAACCTGCTTTAAGAGGTTTAGTAAAGGAGACATATGTTAGATTCCATATTGGCTATAACTCTAGTCTGGTATTGTGTGACGAGTATTGGGCGTTTGACGAGTAAGACAAGGAATCTAAGCTATGTTCCAAATCCTGCTTTCTTTTCTTGACAACTTATCTGAGTGATTCCTGCCAAATTCCCTTTTGGTATTCCTTAAGTTTGATTTCTTGCTTATTCCTGAATCACCCACTTTGCTTTTATTTACTACTTTTTACTGCTCTCACCATTTCTGGTTACAATTAACCAATCTTTGCTTACGTCTTATTCATCACTAGGTCTTGATTGCCTCTTTGTGTTAGTATTTAGTCCATGTGGATTTGATCCCCAAATACTACAAAGACCGTTTGTGCACTTGCAAATAATAGCTGTCTAGGGTAAAACATGAGTGTCATCATGTTTTTGGCGTTGTTGTCGGGGACTGAAAATGCTAGCCTAGAGTCTAGGACTAAGTTTTCTTCTAGGAAAATTATCTGTTTTTCAACTATTTTGCTCTACAGTTTAATCGAACCATTTTTGGATCGATCGAACTTTTTCATCGTGCAAATTCAATTCGATCGAACTGCCATTAGCCGATCGAACCTCTTTGTTTTGTAATATCAGTTTGATCGAATCATACCCAGTTCGATCGAACCTCGTGAACGTTTGATTTGTCGATTTTTCATTTTATTTTTCTTTCAGGTGCATGAGACGAGGAGCAAAGGGAATAACAATGTGCCGCCCTTGGGAAAGAGCTCGGACGCTTAGAAAGACAAGTCAAGAAAGGAAGACAACCTCGAGTCGAGAGGGCTAACGAAGAACAAAACCTTCAGCTTCCTATGATCAAGAACCTTCCCTAAGGAGGAGGACTCAATTTACCACTTGTTGTGGATGCAAATCAACATGGAGGAAGTCTCAATTCACCTAATGTAGCTAGGAATCAACAAGCCCATGAGGCGGTTGGAATGAATGCTCATAGACTCACCCTAGGATGTTATATGACACTATAACTGCTCAGTTCACAATCGAACATGGAGTGCAATTACCTCCAGTGGAGAGAAGAGATTTCGAGAACAAGATCGGTCCCATTACTTGGTTCAGCAGCATTAGTTCCACGAAATGGCTAGCGAGAACCCGCTTTGACATCTATCTAGATTCGAATCGATATGCAA
>OVAO01000898.1:0-13966 GCA_900406285.1 Biscutella auriculata | reverse complement strand
GTTGCTTTCAGGACATTGTGACAGAAAATGAGTTTGAGAAGAGGCTTTTAAGTGATGTTATTCCGTCCAGTGACATTGGTGTTACATTTAACGACATTGGGGCACTTGAAAATGTCAAAGACACCTTAAAAGAATTGGTCATGCTTCCTTTACAAAGGCCTGAACTTTTCTGCAAGGGGCAATTAACAAAGGTGGTTTTCTTTTCCACATTACGCTTCAGAATACTAGATCCTGCCTTGATCACAGATATATGAAGGGATCACCTTTTTTTTTTGTGTACCTGTGTACATGTACAATTTTTTTGCGGAATAATGATCACAGTAGTTATACTACGGATAATTTGGCTTTCCTCAAAAGTCTTCTCTCCTTAAACTTAGTACTTAGGAAAAATATAAAATGACTGTGTTTTGACATGTCCATTAGTGGCTTCATATTCAATCCGCTCTCGTTCGTCTTATGCAGCCATGTAAAGGAATTCTTTTATTTGGACCTCCTGGAACGGGAAAGACTATGCTTGCAAAGGCAGTGGCAACAGAAGCTGGTGCTAACTTCATCAACATCTCAATGTCAAGCATTGCATCTAAGGTTACATAATACCTGAAAATATGAACTCTAGCGATCTATACAGGGTCTCTTCTGCTCAAACTTGTGTTCTTCGCAATACTGCAGTGGTTTGGTGAGGGTGAGAAATATGTCAAAGCGGTCTTTTCGTTGGCCAGTAAGATTTCCCCTAGCGTTATCTTTGTGGACGAGGTAATTTATCATGGTCAGTTACGGAGTGATTCTTGCTTGTAGTCAGAGCACTAACATTCTCATGATATTTTATTGTCTTGTAGGTGGACAGTATGCTAGGTCGAAGAGAAAACCCGGGGGAACATGAGGCCATGCGCAAGATGAAAAATGAGTTCATGATAAATTGGGATGGTCTAAGGACAAAGGAGACAGAACGTGTTCTGGTTCTTGCAGCCACGAATAGACCTTTTGACCTTGATGAGGCTGTGATCAGACGGTTGCCCCGCAGGTAACTATAATTCGTTTCCTTATTGGACTAAGCTATTTATCAAATTGACATGACAGTTTGTGGGATTGACTTGTGTAGGCTGATGGTGGGACTCCCAGATGTTCCGAATAGAGCAAAGATATTAAAGGTTATACTTGGAAAAGAAGACTTGTCTCCTGAGATTGATCTTGATGGAGTTGCTCAAATGACTGATGGATATACTGGAAGTGATCTGAAGGTAAAATCCGTTGTTATGATCTGTCCAAAATGATAAGAAATGCAAAGTAATATTCTCTTTTGGTGGGCGCGCAGAATCTATGTGTTACTGCTGCCCACAGTCCAATCAAGGAGCTATTGAAGAAGGAAAAAACTGTAAGTTTTCTTTTTTTTGTTTTAAATAAATATATTTGTCGCTTATAGAATAAAAGATGTTTATTGATGGGATATTATGGTAGGAGCGAGATGCTGCTCTGGCTGAAGGTGAAATTTCTCCAGCTCACAGTGGAAGTTCTGATATCCGAGCTTTAAACATGGATGATTTCAGATACGCACATGAGAGGGTAAGATTTACTTTTGTTGTTTCATATCTCAGAGAAGTGTAAAACCGTTGTGATTGGTGTTTGAATCAGGTGTGTGCGAGCGTCTCATCAGAGTCTGTGAACATAACACAGCTGCAACAATGGAACGAACTCTATGGGGAAGGTGGATCTAGAAAGAAGAGACAGCTTAGCTACTTCATGTGAGGAGGATTGATTCTACTTTAGAAAACAGAATGTGTTGTATGTAATTTGTTCAGGGGAATAATATAGATAATAAAACACACCAAGTTAAATAAGTTGGATGAGATGTTTTCTTGTTTTCTATCTTTGTGTTTGTATAGCTGGTTATGTGCTTAATCTAAGTGAATTCCGACAGAATAACTCGGATTATTTCTTTTACCAAACCCATTTGTTATGTCATCTATGAGATTTTTTATATAAATAAAATCAAACATTTTTATAGAGAACATGGTTGAATTTATTCTATATTTAATATTAAAAAAAAAATCAAACTCGCTTTTATTAGAAAATAATTAAATGATGGAATATCAATAATTTTTTATATAATCATATCTTGAATATCTAAAAATACGGTACTTGTAATAATATTGTAGATAAACATTTAAATTTGAAAATTTATGTATATATTCTTCATATCCAAATGAGGTGATATGATTTATATTCATAAGACATTCACATTCTTATATAATTTGAATACGTAATATCATTCTGGTAGAAATTAAATCATTAAAATATTTTTATTTACTTATGAATTCAGGTTGTGTTTTTTATTTTGTGAATCTAAGATTATAATTAAATGAAGAGAATTAGTAGAGATCAAATGCATATTTGTATATTTTTAAATTTTGCACTTCTTCGAATGAAGGATTACAACTTCTAGATTGATAATTATCTTATAAATATTGCAATCTTTAGTAGTAAATTTTTGTAAGTTTTAGTGGTGAATCATTGCAATGTTTAATGGTAAATAATTATCTATATATAATAATAAGCCCATTTTTTAAGTTTGTGAATCTTTTTTATATGAAAAAATATAATCTAACTGTTTAGATTATGCTATCATTAAATTTAAGGGTTATATTTTCTTATGATTACATCAACATATTTTGTAGAGAACAACATTTTTGTAGAGAACAAAATTTAAAATTTAAAGTTTGTTGGTTGAGTTTTTTTGTTATTAAAATTTAAAACTTTTATGAAGAAAAATATAATCGAACTCATTTTTAATGAGAAATGTTAGCATTTTTAAAGATAAATGTTAGCATTTTTTTTTAGAAAAAATTAATCTAATGGGTTATTTTTTCTATATATAATAAAAAAACTCACTAATTTAAATTATGAAATTTTGTTAATTCCTTATACAATATATTCATGAATAGATAAGAAAACATGACTTGTAATAATGTCACATATAAACATCTAAAATAGTGTGAAAACTTATGTGTTTATTTTCTTCATATGCCCAAATAAGTTGAAATGATTTAATCCTTGCGATATACATATTTTTCGACATTTAGAATATGTGAGATCACATGAGTACAATTACCAAAATAACAAATTCTAGTGTTTACAAAATCTAACAATTGTTTAAACGATTTTCTATCAAATCAATATAATTTCTCAAATTACAAAATTTTAGCATTTTACAAAATCTCTCACTTTGTGTGGACTATTATCCACCTACCAACATTTTTTTTAAAAACAAAATTAAAGAATTTAAAAAATTCTCAGATTTTATGGACTATAATCTACCAAAATTTGCTTTATTTTGTAAAATAATATTGCGTTTATAAAAATCTCTTATTTTTTTGAACTATTATAAGCAAAATAAAAAAAAATTCTAAAATACAGAATTCTAGAATTTTACAAAATCTACTAATTTTTATTGGCTATTATCCACAAGATTTCAAAAATACAAAATTCTAGCATTTTATTATATCTTTTAAATCAACATAATTTCCCAAAAAAAAATCTAGTTTTTAACAAAATTTCTCAAATTTATAGATTATTATCTTATGTATCAACATAATTCCCCTAAATACAATATTATAGCGTTCACAAAATCTCTAGATATGTGTGGACTATTACTCAAAAAGAGCATAATTTCTCAAAATATAATTTTTAGCATTTCACAATAGCTCTCAATATTATCCATCGAATCAACATAATTTCCCACAATACAAAGTGTTATACAAAATCACTTGATTTTTATGGATTTTTATCCACCATTTCATCATAATTTTTCAAAATACAAATTCTAGCGTTTTACAAAAAAATTAAGTTTTTATGGATAATTATCCACAAAAATAGAAAACTATATTGTTTTAGTTTTCTAAGTTTTTATGGTATATAATCCAAACGTAGTCAATTTTTTTCAAAATATACAAAATTATAACGTTTTACAACATCTCTCTATTTTTATGGACTATTATCCACCAAATTAACATATTTAAAAGAATACATATTCTCTGAGTTTGTATGGATTATAATCCACCAAATCAATATAATTTCTAAAAATACAAAATTCTAATGTTTTACACAAACTCTCAATTTTTATAGACTATTATCTATCAAATATACACATAATTTCCTAAATTTCAGTATAATGGCATTTTACAAAACTTTCAATTTTACAGACTATTGTATATCAAATCATCATAATTCCCCAAGATATAAAATTCTAACGTTTTATAAATCTCATATTTTTAAACGATTTTCAACCAATTCTANAAAAATACAAAATTTTAGCATTTTAAAAAATCTCTCAATTTGTGTGGAATATTATCCACCAATTCAGCATTATTTTTCAAAATAAATAATTCTAGAATTTTACAAAATCGCTAAGTTTTAGGGTTACAAAATCGCTAAGTTTTAGGGTGAATTATTATCCACCAAATCAGCATACTTTCTCAAAACATAAAATTCTAGCTTATTAAAAATCTATTTATTTTTATAGATTATTATCCACCAATTAAACATAATTTTCCAAAAAACATAATTCTAGCGTTTAAAAAAATATCTAAGTTTTGTGGACTATTATCCACCAACTAAACAAAAAATTTCAAAAATACATAACTCTAGTGTTTTGAAAAATCTCTCAACTTTTATGGACCATGTTATCCACTAAATAAACATAATTTGACAAAATGCCAATTTTCAGAGTTTACGAAACCTCAGTTTCATGGACTACAATCCACCAAATCAACATAATTTCTCAATGTATAAAATTCTAGAATTTCATAGTCTTTTAATTTGTGTGGACTATTTTCTACCAAAACACCATAATTTAAAAAAATACAAAATTCTAGCGTTTATAAAATCTCTTAGTTTGTATGGACAAATGAGTAAAATTTCTCAAAGCACTAAATTTCAGCCTTTTGAAAAATCCCTCGGTTTTAATGGACTACAATCCACCAAATTAAGTTAGTTTTGCAAAATGAAAGGTTATTGAATGTATTAAAATATATAAATTTTAGTGAACTATTATCAACCAAATTAACATTTCAAATATCTAAAATTCTAATATATTATAAAATATCTTAGTTTTTATAGAATATTATCCACTAATAAACATTTTCAAATTCTCTTAGTTTTTATGGAATATTATCACTCAAATAAGCATAATCTAAAATTACATAATTTTAGCATTTTCAAAATCTCTCATTTTTGCGGACAATTTTCTACCAAACGCATAATTTCTTAAAATAAAATATTATAACATTTTACGAAAAAAATATTTTGTGGATAGTTATATATATAATGAAAATAATTACCTAAACTATAAAATCCTAGCGTTTTATAAATTCTCACATATTTTGAACGATTTTTTACCAAATCAACATATTCTCAAAATACAAAGTTTAGCACTTTAAAAAATATTTCAATTTGTGTAGATTGTTATTCACCAAAAAAACGTAATTTTTCAAAAATAAAAAAATTCAACGTTTCACAAAATCCTTCAAATCAACACTCCCAAAATACAAAGTTCTAGCGTTTTATAAATTTTTTCAGTTTTATGGATTATTATCTATCAAAACAACATAATTTCCCAAAATATAATATTATAAAGTTTAAAAAAATATTTCAATTTATGTGGAAGTATCTACCTTATGGGCATAATTCCCCAAAACAAAAAATTCTAGAGTTTTAGAATCTCACAATTTTTGAACGATTATTTATCAAATGAACATAATTTTCTATATTACAAATTTTGAATTTTATATAATCTCTCAATTTTAGTGGAATTTTAACTATAAAATAAGCATAGTTTTCCAAAATAAAAGGTTTTATCATTTTAAGAAATATCTCAATTTTTGTATGGACAATTAGCCACCAAATTAGCATATCTTAACAAAATATAAATTTTATCATTTTACAAATTATTAGTTTTTTGGATTATAATCCAACAAACCAACATAATTTTTAAAAGTACCAAATTCTAGTATTTCATAAAACATCTCCGTTTTTTGGATTATTATCCACCAAACTAACATAGTTTCCAAAATACTAAATTTGAAGGGTTTACAAAATCTCTAAGTGTTTATAGACTATAATCCACTAAATTAGCGTAAATTTAAAAAATAAAAAGTTATAGTGTTTTATAAAATCTCTTAGTTTTGTGAACTATAATCCACCATATTAGTATAATTTCTTAAAATATAAAATTCTAGCGGTTATAAAATCTTGAAATATTTATGGACTATAATACACCAAATGACCATAATGTCTCAAAATACTAAATCTCTCATTTTAAAAATTATCTTAGTTTTTGTGGACTTTAATCCATCAAATTAACTTAATTTTGTAAAATACTGATATAAAAGGTTTTATAAAATCTCTCATTTTTGAATTATTATCAATCAAATAATCATAATTTACCAAAATACATAGTTATGTCGTTTTACTAAATCTCTACATTTTATAAACTATTATCCACTAAATAATCAAAATATTTAAAATACAAAATGCTAGCAATTTAAAAAATCTTTCAAATCAACATAATTTTTTAAAACAAAACGATAGCGTTTTGATGGACTATTATCTACCAAATGAACATAATCTCCCCCAATACAAAATTTTATTGTGTTACAAAATCTCTCAGATTTTGAACTATTATCATGACTCTTAAAATACAAAATTTTATAGTTTTTAAAATCTTTCAATTTATGTAGACTATTATCCACCAATTTTAAGAAACTCTAGTGTTTTAGAAAATCTTTCAATTTTTGTGGACAATCCGCCAATTTAACATGAATTTCCAAAATACAAAGTTCTAGTATCTTACAAAACCTTTCTAGTTTATGATATATTATCCACCAAACCAATACAATTTTCATAATACAAAATTCAAGCGTTTTACAAAATCTCTATATTGTTATAGAAAAAATCCTAGAGTGTTACAAATCTCTACATCCTATATTTTTGTTATTAATTCTAGCTCCGAATGAATTATAAAGGATTAGTTAAAAAATTAAAATAAGGGGACAAATTTGACAAAAAGTTTCTTATGAGTTTTGTAAAGGAGAAGTTTTTAGTCGAGCTTTTTTCAAATTTCGTTTCTCTCATGAGATCGAGAGATGTATAGCAAACAATTTTTAGAGATAAATAAGATAAGAGTAACAAAAAAAATAAAAACATAAACAAACTTCTCTTTTATTATTATGTAGTGCTAATTACATTAGCCTCAAACATCCTAAGCTTACATATTTTCATAGTAAACACACAATGACAGTGTAGCATACGTTAACATACATCAACATATCCACACTCATGATCATCGTGTGCTATATACACACTCGAGGGTTTGGAACTTAGTAGTCGAAAGGGGTGGCCTGGAAGGGGCAAACACCAACTCGGTGGACGTTGCAAACATTAGGCAAGTGCTTAGCGGTCTGGAAGATACGACTCACTTGCATTGGTCCGTGCTGTCCCTGGAGTCTAACCGCTTGGGCTGCTTCTTTCAAGGTAGGGCAAACGCAAACTGGTGATTCCTCGTAAAGCTCTTGGCAACACTCTTGAAGTAGCTGTGGTCTCTGTTGTTTTCCCCGCCTGTTCTCCATGTCGTCTTCGAAATCAAACNTTGGCAACACTCTTGAAGTAGCTGTGGTCTCTGTTGTTTTCCCCGCCTGTTCTCCATGGCGTCTTCGAAATCAAACTCATCATCATCATCGAGGGAGGGACGACGACGTTGACTCGTTTGCTTGCGGATCCATCGTTGGCAAGCTCTTAGGTGCTCTGCTTCCTTAAAATCCTTTTGGCATAACCTCTGTTTTGGTCCCATTGGGCCGGGGCGGTCGGTATCGCCATTCTCATCGAATTCGACGATGGTGCGGTAAATGGAAGCGTTGGTTAGGAGGAAAAACAAAGCGAGAGTTGCGCTGACGAGGAAGAGTTTGTTAGCCATTTGGTATTTAGTTTGGTTTTGGTTTGAGTGAAGAGTGAAGTTTAAGGGTTGGTTGGTATTTATAAGTGAGAGAGAAGTGGAGTGAAGTGGAGATCAACGTGTAACATTGCATGCATATAATCGTGTGAAGCAACAAGGTTTGTTGTCGCCATTAGGTGTTGGAAACTCAAATGCAGTGGAGTTACAAGTTTCCGCATCTACATGCAATGCAACCATCCATGTATGATGTGTCACTCTCAGCTATTTTACAGTGATTGTTAAAACCGAATATTTCCGAATAAAATCAAATCCTTTGTAGGTTAACATATTACTTAGAACAAGTTTATGTATCATAATAAATCATATTTAAAAAAATATTTTGTCACAACAATATTATTTATTTTTAATAATATATAAAAGAATAGTTTAAGATTAATTTTTAAAAATTAATAATTATGAAATACCAAATAAATATTCCTAGAGGAGTATTCTTTGACATATTCTAAAATAATCACCTAATAGAATTTGTATAAACTATTTTCTATTCTTAATATCTCTAAATTACATACTATTTTAACAATATTAAAATTTAATGATTTATTCAATTATATTATTTACTATTTGTACTCGTTATTTTTTACGACGGAATAATTTCGAATCATTTGATATTATTATAGATATTATAACCTTAATATTTTATAGTTAAAAATATTAAATATTAATGTTAACTATAGAATAAAAAAGATTTGCGGTCAGCAAACTTAACCCTAATTTCAGTAGGACGAGAGTCAACTAGAAGAATACTCACACAAATGTGCGAACTTATTTTTTAATTTATTATTTTAAAATTATTTTATATAGTATTTTAGTTAAAATTGGTTATTTGACCAACATTTCCCTTATAGTTACTTTTATTTTACATTTAAATCTATAAAACAAATTTGGTATTCAAGAAATATTTTAAATATCTTATATAAATCAAATTCAACTTTTTTAGGCTTTGCTTTAAACTATACATACTCTCTGATGTAGTGGATTATTCCTTTAAACTCTACATACTCTCTTAATCATTCATGATGATGAGTCAAAAACTATGTTTACATTCGAGGAAGTTTCTTTTTAATAGGTGATCAAAATTGATTAGTGATGTGGTGAGGTTAGAGATCACTGAATCCTATCAAAGCCAAAGAAAAATCAAAAGAAGTAATAAATTGATTTAATTAGATGTGAGAGTCTTTTTATTGTTTTATCAAGAAGAAATATATTAAATATACATGATATTTGGATTCTCTAACAAATATATATTCTATTTTAACCAAAAACTCAATATTTGGCTTAAAACCATATTTTTCTTGGATGAAAAAACCACAAACACTATCTGGGCGAAAGAAAAGATTTGATCCCTTGACCTCAAAAATACCTAATATGACTACCAACCACTTGAGCTAAATGATTTTTTTTTGAAAATATTTAATAAATATTGTTTTAATAATTATAAATGTAGAGGAGGGGTGTCACGTGTCATCATGGGAGAACATCCCTTCTCTTATTATATATAAGACTGTGTTATGCCCAGATCTTGTATTATATATATTTAAATAATATTTTGTTATATAAAATATTTAAAATTGAAAAAAGAAATTAACAATATTTTAATACAACTTGTTTTAATAGTAAAGAGAATGTGTAGGAATTAAAAAGATGAATCATTAGTAAAGAGATGAAAACATGTGTCTTGCAAGCTATAACATTTGTCTGAAGTCGAGACATCCTCATAATATAGAATATGATGAGTCACCAAATAATTATTTTGTAATTTAAAAAAAAAAAATTAACTGTTTCCTCATTCTTTTATCTATTATTATGAGCTTATCTTTAATTTACATAATTTATTATTTTGTTAGTTTTGAATGGTATTTTTATATTAAATTTTGTATTTCTAGTTTTTATTTTTCGTTTTTAACTGTAAAAATTTATGAATCAATATTTTTTTAATTTTAATCTGAAAACTTATTTATTTTACTAATACTAAATTGATTTATTTTTGTTAGTTTAAAAATGAAAATTATATTTAAAAGTTTATATTGTTTGATTCCTAATATTATTTAGCTATGTAGAATATAAACATAAATTTTATTTATTCTATTTGTTTTTAAATATTTTAAATTTGTATTATATAACTTTTTAGATATAAATAAAAGTTAATCATGTATTATTTTTTTACAAAAATAAACATTGAATATTATTTATATATATTTATTCTTTAAATATTGAAATTTTATATCACATAAGTTTTTATATAGGATCATTTAATTATATATGTGTAAGATAAATTTTTATTTATTAAATTTTGATCTGTTGAAAGGATGTCATATATCCTCATGGAAGAATACCCATTTTCTTTTTATATATACTAGGAGAGAACCCGCTCATGCGCGGACGTCGTTTTATATCTCTTTTATTATAAAAAACATTTTAATTGAATTTCNATGCGCGGACGTCGTTTTATATCTCTTTTATTATAAAAAACATTTTAATTGAATTTCAAATAACTTTAATATCTTATTTTATCAGTTTTAGTTTGTATGATTATTATAATTTATTTTACATATTATTCTTAAATATCAATTTTGTTTATTCTCACATCGAACATCTAAATTTATTTTATTAGTTCTTACTCTATAAATAAATCATTTCTATGATCATAATAACCTCTTATATATTTTTAAGATTATTTTTTTTATCTCACATATGTTATCTAATTTCAAATATTATAATTATTTCTAAATTTCTCAATGTTCTTATAAAGTTTGTATTTTCACATGCATTTCATTTTTATATTTTAATTTTATCTATTTTTTATAGATATTTTTGTTTATTTTGTAATTTTTATCTCTTTGATGTGGTTTGAATTTCATTTTATTTATCATAATTTTAGTTCTTTTTTCACTTGTGAATCATAACCAATATTTTCTTATATTTATTATGAAAAGTTTCTTATTATTTATATTAATTGAGGAAACTTCAATAAATTAATTTATTTATATTTTATCTAGTTATAGTGAAATATGCCAAAAAAATATCTATACTATATCTATAAGTTATAATTCCACGATTGGTGGGAGTCAAAATTATATTTTAACTTTTACTCTATTTTTTTTTTTTCTGATTATCTTATGATTCTCAAAATTATATCTTAATTTTAATTTATTATGCCACGTGTCAAAAAAATTTGTCAACAAAATTTTTAAATTAATAATCGAACTTGAAGCACATATACAACTAAATATTTGTGTTGTGCTCTTTCAATGTAACTCTCTAATCAAAGTTCTTATCTTTTTGTGGAGTTTTATATAATAATAACATGTTTTATTATGTTATTATTTTGAATATTCTAACGTAAATTCAAGAAATTTCGCTGAAGAAAATTCAAACGATATTAATCATACAATAAACACACACAAATCAGTAATTTCCTCATGAGTCCATTTCATGCGCAATTTAAAATTTACTGATCGATTTTTTTTGTACCAAATACTTCTAATATTATTTATTTATAACAAGAAGATATAATATATTTCATTTATTTGTGTTTAGTATTTAAATATATTTTAAAATAGTGATTTTATATAGGATTTTACTGTAGAATAAACTTTTAGTGATAATTTTTGCAACTATATCATCCATATACATAAATTGCAAATAAACTCAGCAAGTTGTAGTCAATCCACAAAACTACGTCGTTTTGATAAAATACCAAAATAAACAAAAATGAGAGAAAGAAGAATCGAACTTATAACCTCTATGTTAAATAATTATACACTTAACAACTATACCATATTAAATGTTTTGTTAAAATTAACATTACCTATTATATAATTATATTTTCTTAGAGAAAATGAGGTAGCACATGTCAAGTTAGGATAACACCCCATTTCCTAGACAATACATAAATGTTAACGTCTTGAATGAATTATATTCCACTGAAATATGCTTATACACATGTAATGTTTAATTGATGATCAGTTTTACATTTTTTATTTTATTTTGTTATTAACACGTAATTAATATTTTTGTAATAAAATATTTTCTATTATTCGATTTAGAATTGAATTTCTAATTAATTAAAAACTAAATTTAAAAATGTATACACTTAAAGTTTACTTTTAGGTAAACTAAATTTTTTTAATTTTTTAATTTTAATTAAATAAGATAAATATTTAATATTTATTAATTTAAATCTTATTTTTTGGCTTAATTAAATATTTAGATCCAAATAAAATATATTAGGATTAGAAAATCGTGTATATCAATTTTATTATATTATTATTTTGGAATGTATCGAAAAATATTCTTCTAGATATATTTATGCGTAATTATTAAAAAAAAAAAAATTCTGTAATTGTAGAGAAATAATATTATTGTAACGAAATATTTTCCTAATCACTTAATAAAATAGTTCATTATGATTAATATAGTAGATAAATTTTATTTTAATATAATTGATGGTCATATAATAATTCCTACAAGCAGAGATAAAATAAATTTTGACAAAAAGTTTGATGGATTTCAATTCCTGAGAAACATTCAACAGATTTTTCATGAAATTTATAACATTTTTCAATTAGTTATAAACCGGCGGATATCATTTGGGGTTGAAACCGGCGGATATCAAGCCTTATTGTTCCCTCTGGCAATGCGTTGCACCTGCAGATAGACGAAACATCATCAGTGGAATTTAAAGGCTCTCGCTGCTTAACTACATTAAATCAAAGGTGTAACTGTTTTCAGACTGGAGAAAGAAATGCTTTATATTGAGGAAAATAAAACATTTTTGGTGGTATTTAAGGTGTGTTTCTTAATATGTTAAAATTGTATTTGTAAACAAAACATTATATTATTATAAAAAAAAAACAAAACAAAATATATAAAGCATATATTATTTGTGTGGTAGACGCCTAGATATATTATAATCTAGTAAATAGAATTGAAGCCGTACCATGTGCAGATATTTTATTTTAAATTAATATTAATCTATTATTTAAAATTAATACAAAAATATTTATTTAGTTTAAATATTATTATGATTGGTTTTAGTTTTAAAAGTTTATTTTTTAGTTAAGATTTATAAACTAAATTGGTGATTTTGAGGAACAAGTTGTTTTTATTATGTTACGTGATTATCAAAATGCAATTTAATTTTGAATTTTAGTATTCAAAGAAAATTTAAATAGAAAGAATATTTTTTTAGGATATTTATTAGTTTGTAGTTATTAAATTATTAAATACTTTTTAGAAAATCGCTGAATATCTAGAATATTTATGAGTTTCTAATGATTAAGAATATTCTTTTAAAATATTTATTAGTTTTTAGTTACTAAATTATAAAAAGAAAATTATAACATCGTTTATATATATATATATATAATTATGTAGTGAAATATATACCTAATTATTTTTAAAAATGGTTTATTATGACCTTTTTAAGTAGACAAATTCTGTTTTAATAAAATAAAATCTAGGAAAATCAGAAATATAGAAATAATTTTGTTTTAAAACAATGAATGTATCTATGTATTTAAAATTATTAAATATATATTATTTAATTATTTAATTATTATTATATTTTTTATAAATTTTTGGTTATATGAATATATGAAAAATATTCTTTTGATTTTTTATTATTAAAGATATATTTTTAAATCGTTGATTAAGTGAATATATGAAGAATATTCTTTTAAATTTTTAAGTATATTTTCATATTAACATATATATAATTTGATATTATTTTTTTAAAATAAAATATTAAAATGAGGTATGATAAACTTTTTTTTGTTTGAACAAAAGAAATGAGTCCAAAAAGAGAAAAACTAGTCAAAACCCTAGAGGACGTGGACTCTGTTGGCATTTTACAAGAGCTCCAGACTCCATTGCTGAACGCAACGCACACACTAAGCAAAATCCCAGAGATATTCCTACATGGCTGAAATCTCGGCGACTTCGTTTCCTTCTGCCTCCTCGACT
>OVAO01000897.1:0-17572 GCA_900406285.1 Biscutella auriculata | reverse complement strand
CATGAACGAGGGAATCACAATAGTGGAGAGTTTAAAGAATTCTCATCTTTTAAGTTTATGTTTCAATTTCACTTTCAAGTTTCTGTTTTAATCTTCAAGTTTCATGTTTACTGCAGATGAAGAAGGAAGAAGATGATGATGCAGAGTTAAGAACAGAATGAAGAAGATAATGGAGAAGGAAGAACAGAGTGAAGAATAAGATAATGGAGAAGGAAGAAAAGAGTAAAGATGAAGACGAGCATAGTGGTGCAAGGTAATTTGGAATTGAGATTAGGATTTAGAATTGAGATTATGATTTGGAATTGAGATTAGGATTTGGAATTAATTGAGAATGAATATAGTTGTGTTTGAATTGAAATGGGTTTTGATAGTTTTTTGTTTGAATTGGAATGATTTTGATTTTGAGATACCACCATTGGAGATGCTTTTACAAGATAATTCTAATAGGTATCTCAAACTATTAAAATACTAATAAAGTACATTTTTGGTAATTGAGATACCCAAATTGAGATACCACCATTGTGGATGCTCTAAGAAGTAGATTAGGATTGATTCTTGTGTAAATAATATTATTATATTCCTTTTTTTTGTAATAATAATATTATATTATTAATAACTCATTTTTAAGAATTGATCGATGGACATGTTCTAATAAAAACATAAACGATTATGCAAAGCATCAGACATAATGGGACTGATACCTTAGTGGGCCTAATACGTTAATGAGTAAAATGCCTTAGTGGACCTAATACCTTAATGGCAACTTACTTTATCAGGCCGCTTACTTAATAGGTTTGGAAGGGGTAATGGGCCTAGGCGGCCGAGGACGCTGAAGCGGCAAAGATGCCGAGGACCGAGATGCTAAGGACCAAGAAGTCGAGTGCCAAGACATCAAGGACTGAGACACCGAGCACCAATGACCAAGTTGCCAAGGACCGAGGCGCCGAGGACCGAGACGTCGAGGACTGAGATGCCGAAGACCAAGATGCCAAAGACCGAGATGTCGAGGATCGAGATGTCGAGGACCGAGACACCTAGGACCGAGACGCCGAAGACCGAAACGCCTAGGACCGAGACATTGAAAATTGAGATGTCAAGCACCGAGATTCGAGAGATTTGGAAATTGAAAGGCAAGAGAGAGAAAAGGGTGAAATCGAGAGGCAAACAAGAGAGACGAAATCGAAACGCAAAAGAGACAAGCGAAATATACAAGTAAAATAGAAAGGCGAGATTCGCGGTAACAGAGAAAGGCAACGTGAAAATTAGGAGAAAAAAACATAAAGATGGATCTAAAATATTCGAAAAGAAGAAGGTCAATTGTCTTTAGGTTTTAGTATAATCCTGAGATATGTTATGAAAATTTATTGACTACAACTAAATTAGGTTTGGGCCATAATTTTGATCTCGGCTCAACATCTTATTAATTGATTATTGGTTAGCCACGAAACTGATTGTGCCAACTTTGTGGTACAACTATATTAGATTTAAATCTTTATTTCGATTTCGGTTCGACATCTCATAAATGACAATTTATAAAAATAAATCAAAAAATTTTCACCAATATTTTATTGGCTAAAAATTTGAATATATTCTCTACGTGATTAAAAGTGATTTAACTTCACATTAACAAAAAATTTACCATAACCATTTATTGGTAAAAAGGAGAATGATAAACTTCGCATTAGCCACTTCAGAAACAGACCAAAATCAAATAACTTCCCATTTCAAATTACATTTCGGTTAAACCATATAATCTAGTGTGAAAATGAATTTGGTTAACGTTAATGGAGTTTAGTGTAGACTAGCATTGTGTTTAAAATGATTTGGTAAATATATATATACTTATTTCTTTCTTTCTTGTTTTCTCAACATTTTGGTCAATTCAATCTTAGAGATTTGTTTGTAAATAGTCTATTGAAATTTTTAATTTTGGTCAATACAATGCATGTAGTAATATTTTGTGTTTATTTTGTCAAATAAAAAATACTAAAAATGGCAAAGAAAAAAGCAATGTGAATTTGGTTACAAAGTCTTGACTAATGTTGACCAAAAAAAAATATAAATAGAAGCCTCGAATTGTTTTCTCCTTAATTTATGAAAAACAACAACAACAAAAAAAAAATAAAGCATAGAATTTATAATTATCTGAGATTGAGTATTATGGCTATTTTCAGAGTCGTGTTTGCTTCTCTTCTCATATCTCTTCTTATCCTCCAACTTGTCCATGCTGAGATGGTGATAGCAACCTATTTATTGATTAAACTTTTGCTTTTTGTAATTTGTGGTACTTTTCTAATGTTTTGAGACAATGGCATTTCTTGCAGACGTCGAAGAACGGCAATAAAATAGGTGATTACATGATATTTCATATACACGTTGGATTCAATAATAGGTAATATATAAATGAGACGTGTTTAATTACGTGTGTGTAATTGGTAATTTGTATTTGTAGATTGCAAAAGCAAGTGTCAAGAACGGTGTAGGCTCTCGAGTAGGCCGAATCTTTGTCACCGAGCGTGCAGGACTTGTTGCGCTAGGTGCAAGTGTGTGCCACCTGGAACGTATGGAAACTACGAGACGTGTGAGTGCTATGCTCGCCTCACCACTCACGGTGGTCGCCGCAAGTGCCCATAAACACACACAAGAAATCTTTGAACCGCCCATGTTTTAATACGATGTCATTGTTACCATATTATCTTAGAGTGTTTGGAATTATACACATATGGGACCGATAAATGAATATGGACTATACTTTAGTTGACAGTTTCATATAAAAAAGTTATTGTTTTCACTGTAATCTCATTATGTGCACTAACATTTAAGTGGCATTAAACTTGTATTAAAAACAGTTAGGCATTGAACTCTGAACGTTAACAGCAAGATTTGAGTGGACTAAGGACTATAAAATTCAACTGATTGTAATTTACGGCGGAGTTTTTTTTATGAGTTAACAAGCTGAAGAAATTTTAAGAAAGGAAGACTCTCTCATTACGACACATTAGAGAGAACCCGCGTATCACGTGGGAATTTGAGAAATTTATTTTTAAAATTTTCATATAAAATATTTTTAATTATCTAATATTCAATTATCGATATTTTCTTATGTATTATTTTATAAATATTATATAATGATCATACCAATCTCGTATATAAATTTGAAATATTTATATCGTTGAGCTCCTAAATGATGAAATACTTGTAACTTTCATTTTGATTTTAAATTTTTGTTTTCATCATTTTTGTTTTTATACATTATTTTATTTTGATTTATACATTTAAAATTCTTTCTATATATAATATTTTATTATGTACATGATGTATTTAAATTTTTCTTTTGTCTTCTTTCTAGTTTTATTTTTTCTATTGTGATTGTTAACTAATATATTATCATTTAAACATAAAAATAATTTTAAATTTGTATCTGATTTTATCCGTTTAGTTTAAAGTAATGATCGACTTAGTTTTAAGAACTAAATAAATTATTTTTATCAATTTAATGCAATTTAATATTATATTTATTATCAACAAAAATCTATATCTTATTTTAGTTTTTTTTTAATTTTTACGATCCTAATAATCTTTTTATCTTTTTATCATAATTACTTATCAATTTTTACTTAGTTATTATCCAACGTTCGATATTGTAATATTTTTTATATATAGTTTTGAAAAAAAGATTTCTATCTTTATCTACTTTTTATTATGAACTTATTTCTATTTACATACTTGTTTATTATTTAATTAGTTTTGAATATTTCTTTGTATATTAGTTTTTATTGTTCTAGTTTTTCTTTTTCATTTTCAACGATAGAACATTATCAATTTCACAATTATATCATCATCATATATATATAGAAATGTGAGAATCGAACTCATGACCTCTTCAATTTTATAACAATATTCTACAAAATGTCCTATTGGACTTTTTGTTAAATTGTATATTACTTTTAATATAATCTCATATATATTAATTCAGAAGCATTTTTAAAGAATAACTTTATTCTTACGTGTTATTTACATGTGTACCATGATGACATGTCATCTCCAGAATATCTCTTAGAAAATATTTGAAATAAGGTTTTGTTTACTAGAATAATTACAATACATGCCACTGATATATTTATTAACCAATCAAATAAAATAATAAAAATGATATTTAATTATATCATATTAATTATTCAAACTAAAAGTTTGATATTTAATTATATCATATTAATTATTCAAACAATCATTCCCTCATAAAATAATATTTAAACTGATTTCAAATTTTTATTATTTATTTCTAATTTTTTTTACTAACCAAATAAAATCAAAAAAGTAAAGATTTGATATCTTTTTATTATTTATTTTAAAAAATATTTACTAACCATCTTTTAAAACATATTTGACTAAAAACTAAAAATAAAAATATTAAAAATGTAGAAAACTATAAATATTTCATCCCACGCATGGTGTGGATCAAAAATCTAGTTATAATTATTTTAGAGAAGGGAGTGTCACATGTCATCATGGAAGAACACCCCTTCTCTTATTATATATAAAATTATCTTCGTCTCAATATTATTTCATTGTTATAAAAATAAGTTAAAATAATATATATATTTTTAATGATATTTGTAGATAACACTTAAGTTAATCACTCGTCGAGTCAACATTACGCCATCATGTCAACAATGCAACCAAGATGACGAAACAATAAACCATTTGATCTTCTGACGAAACAATAAACAATAAACGAATCAATAAAGCAGTCTGGAGGTGCTCTAGTCTCATCCAATTCGACAATCTCTCTGCCAAACTCGAAGCAAATCTTCAAGCAATGTTTAATATATCAAATCACAAAACTCCAAATGATTTAGAAATTGTAGCCATTTAGAATCATGTGGATTTTATGGAAAACATGAACTGAATTGTTGTTCAGACATAGAGTAGTACAGCCAAGTGAAAAATGCACAATGAGCTTTTATCGGAGGAAACCTGTTATGAGTATGATTCAAATTTTCAAAATGTTGTAGTTTCAGGAGTCTGTTTGTGTTAGACGTCTTTGCGTCAGAAGAGTAACCGGTCGGTACATTTCTGAAATATGCGATTGAAATTGTTGGTTATTGAGGTTTGGTTCAAGTGACTCGGTTATCTCAGACTTGGTTATTGAGGATTTTGTCGAGAGGAAAGAAGGCTTGTACGAAAAGGATGCCCTAGCTATTACAGACACCCTATTTATATGTTTTCGCCTTCTTGTCTCTTGTTTACTAGAAATTTGAAACCGTAGAGAAAAGAAGCTTTGCAAAGTCATTGTGCAAGCTAGTTCTTCGTGGTTTATTCTTCTTTATAGTGGATTGTCGGATTGATCCGGCTCCAGACGTAGGTTTGATCACACCGATCAGACTGAACTGGGTAAGCAACTCTCTGGTGTTCTTCTTGCAAAACCTGCAACTTTCTGTCTTGTTCAAACGAGTGTAAAACAGAATGGTGTGAGATTTCCTTTGATTGTTTGTGTCAAGCTTTTGCGTGTGAAACATGGTTCCGTTTTATTACTATTTCCAATAGAGTGGTATCAGAGCGGAAGGTTGTTGAAGAAAGCTTTCGACTTTATCAAGGAAAATATCAGATATGTGTATCCTTTGAGGAAACAAAGAACGGTCAGAGATCTGATATCAAGTGCAAGGATCGATGTAGATCGGTTTGATGGAACAGGAGACTTTTCAGTATAGAAGATTCAGATGTTGGCTCACTTTGGTATTCTAGGTTTGAAGGGTGTTTTGACAGATTATAAGCTTGAAAAGACAGTTCCTTTTTCAAGGACTGAAGAAAAAAAACCAGCTGATGGGACTGAAGAATCTGTGTCTGAACCCTTGACAAAGGTTGTCCCTGATCCCGAGAAACTTGAAAAGAACAAAAAGGCTATGGCTCTCATAGTTACAAACATTGGTGACCAAGTTTTGAGGAAAATTGAGAAGTGCAAGACCCCGACAGAGATGTGATCGAAGTTTGAAAATTTCTACATGCAAAGTACACTTCCAAATAGGATCCACTTACAGCTGGAATTTTACACATTCAGGACGGATGAGTCTAAGAGTGTAGATGAGGACGTGGACGACTTCTTGAAGATAGTGGTTGAGTTGAGTAGTCTGGATGTTGAGGTGTCAACAAGGTTCAAGCTATTCTCTACACATTCAATACGGTTGCGTCGAAGAGTGTAGATGAGAACGTGGATGGCTTCTTCAAGATAGTGGTTGAGTTGAGTAGTCTGGATGTTGAGGTGTCAGACGAGGTTCAAGCTATTTTGTTCCTCACATCTCTCTCTGAGAGCTATGATCAGCAGAAACACACACTGAAGTATGTCAGAGAATCGTTGACCCTTGATGAAGTTATCTCTGCAACGAGATCTAGAGCAAGGGAAATCTCAGAGATTACCAAAAGTGGTAAGAGTCAAGGAGTTGCTTTGTATACAGATAGGAGAGGTAGATCTCATAACAGGTATCAGAATGATAACAACAACAGAGGCATAAGCAAGTCCAAATCAAAGACCATAGCAACTTGTTGGTTCTGTAGAAAAGAAGGTCATCTGAAAAAGGATTGTTATTTGAGGAAGAAATCAGATAATGATATAAACGCAGAAGATGGTGTCATCATCGAGAAGTTTGTGAACTTTGAAGCTTTGAGTGTATTTGATCAGAGTGTTAAAGACATTTGGGTTCTTGATTCGGGGTGTACATTTCACATGACATCGAGAAGAGATTGGTTTGTTGAATTGTATGATAAGGGTAGTACCACAATCTTGTTGGGTGATGATCATACAGTGAAATCACAAGGACGAGGGACTATACGAATCAATACTAATGGAGGGTCGATTCAATAACTGACTGATGTGAGATATGTTCCTGACCTTAGAAGAAATCTTATTTCCACGGGAACACTTGATAAACAAGGTTATAAGCATTAAGGTGGAGGTGGTAAGGTTAGATATTTCAAGGGTGATGGTAAAACAACGCTTTGTGGAGACCTGATCAATAGTTTGTACATTCTGGATGGTGAAACTGTCATGCCAGAGGTCTGTAATTCGAAAGCAAGACATGAAACGGCAGCTTTGTGGCACAACAGACTAGGTAAGATGAATCTGAACAGTCTAAAGGTCTTGGTTGAAAAGGAATTGCTAGATAAAAGGGAAATCAAAGAGCTTGGTTTCTGTGAGCATTGTGTGATGGAAAATCAAAGAAGCTCAGTTTTAATGTAGCAAAACACAGTGTTAACGATGCACTAAGGTATGTTCATGTAGACTTGTGGGGAGCACCAAATAAGACTTCATCTCTCTCTAGAAATAAATACTTCTTGTCCATTATAGATGATAAGACAAGGAAAGTATGGTTGTATTTTCTTAAGACGAAGAAAGAAACATTTGAGAAGTTTTGTGAATGGAGAGAACTTGTGGAGAATCAAGTTGACAAGAAAGTCAGGTGTTTTCGAACAGACAATTGACTGGAGTTCTGCAATGAGAAGTTTAATGCCTATTGCAAACAACATGGCATTGAGAGGCACAGAATGTGTACGTATACACACAACAAAATGGTGTTACGAAGAGGCTTAATCGGGCCATAATGGAGAAAGTCGGATGTATGTTGAGTAAATCAGTACTTGGTGAAGAGTTATGAGCTAAAGCAGCAGCCACTGCTGCATACATTATCAACAGGTCTCCGACATCTGCAATTGATCACAATGTTTCTGAAGAGTTGTGGTTGAAGAGAAAGCCTGGTTACAAACATATGAGGAAGTTTGGATCAGTTGCTTATGTGCATCATGATCAAGGGAAGCTAGAACCTAGAGCTTTGAAAGGCATTTTTGGGGACATCCTACAGGCACCAAAGGTTACAACGTGTGGTTGCTTGAGGAACATAAATGTGTCATAAGTCGTAATGTTGTCTTTCATGAACAGTTGGTCTTCAAAGATTAGGGAAAGACTAATCAGGAGGTTAGTGAATAGAAGGCAGGCAATCTGGTTCAAGAACGGTTTTTTCTACCAATCTTGGGCTGGGAAGTAATCAGACGGGTGACAATCAGACGGGTGACAATACAAAGCAAGGTGGAGTTGATGTAGAGTCTGAATCTAAAGGTGAATCAAATGATGAGTCTGAAGAGATGTGGTAGGAACTGAATATCATGATCATGTTGAGTTGACTGATTATCTTCTGGCAAGAGATCGACCCAGACGGTAGATTGTTCCACCTGCAAGGCTGACAGACTACAGTTATGTCGCATTTGCCTTACTGGTAGCTGAAGCAATTAATACTGAGGAGCCTCAATGTTATAACGATGCACAAATCAGTGATGAATAGGATAAGTGGAACGATGCTATGCAAGAAGAGTATGATTCTTTAATCAAGAATGGAACCTAGTTGTTGACAGATAGACCTAAAAATCAGAAGGTTATTGGAAGCATATAGTTGTACAAACTGAAGTCTGAAAGTCCTGGAGTAGAAGCTGAGAGATTCAAAGCAAGGCTTGTTGCAAGGGGATTTACTCAGAGAAAGGGAATATATATTATCAGGAAAATATTTGCTCTAGTGGTTAAACACGTCACTATAAGGATACTCATGTCTCTAGTTGTTGATTAGAACATGAAGCTCGAACAGATGGATGTTAAAACAACATTCCTCCATGGAAATCTGGACGAACACCTATATATGGAACAACCAAAGGGTTTCGAGTTAGAGGATCAGAACGATAAAGTGTGTTTGCTCAAGAAATCGCTTTATGGTTTAAAGCAAGCCCAAGGCAGTGGAATAGGAGATTTAATCAGTTTATGTCTAAACAAAAGTTTGTCATAAGTGGACATGACTCATGTGCCTATGTGAAGATGGACACTGAAAGTCAGAGTCATGTCTATCTTCTCTGTACGTTGATGATATGCTCATTGCGTCAAGGAGTAAGACTAAAATTAAAATGATAAAGGATAGATTAAGTCTATAATTCGAAATGGAGGATTTGTGAGCTGCAAGTAAGATTCTCGGAATAGTGATTACAAGAGATAGAACAAAGGGCTATATGTGGCTATCTCAAACATGTTATCTAGAGAAAGTTCTTAAGAGGTTCAACATGGATAATGCCAAGACTGCAATTACACCAATTGGTACGCACTTCAAGTTGTCTTCAATTTAAGATGAATCAGAGTGTATTGATTTGGAGAATACATTGCATTCAAGTGTTGTTGGTAGTATGATGTACTTTATGATTGGTTCAAGACCTGATCTTGCATATGGTGTTGCCTTGATCAGTCGTTTCATGAGTAACCAGGACATGTCCATTGGCAGCGGTCAAATGGCTATTAAGGTACATCAAGGGTTCGTTGGACATGAATTTGTTGGTTGAGAAGGGAAATGATTTTAGTGTTTGTGGATATAGTGATTCAGATTTTGCTGCAGACCTTGATAGGAGGAGATCTATAACAGACTATGTTTTCACGGTTGGTGGAAATATAGTGACCTAGAAGTCGAGTCTTCAACCTATTGTTGCGTTGTCAACGATAGAGGCTGAGTACATAGCTCTGATGGAGATTGTTAAGGAGGCTATATGGATCAAATGTCTGTTGGACGATTTTGGTTGGAAGCAAGAACGAGCACCTATCTGGAGTGATTCTCAGTCAGCTATATGTTTCTCCAAGAACAATGTGTTTCATGAGAGGACAAAGCATATTGCGCTCAAGTATCACTTTATCAGAGACGTGATAGAATCTGGGGAAGTGGAAGTATTGAAAATTCACACTTCAAGAAACCTTGCAGACATACTAACAAAGTGTGTTCTTGTGCAGAAGTTTGATGCAGCTTTGAATCTTCTGAAGCTGCACAGAAGTATGTGATTAGTCACATGGGTTACTGCTAGAGGTTCAATCCAAGGTATGGCAATCAACTATGAAGAAGGGGAGAAATCGAATCAAGGTGGAGATTGTTTTGAGTATGATACAAACTCTCAAAGTGTTGCAGTTTCAGGAGTTTGTCTGTATCAGACGTCTGTTGCGTCAGAGGAGTAACTGACCGATACAATTTCGAAACATGTGATTGAAATTGTTGGTTGTTGAGGTTCGGTTCAAGTGTCTCGGTTATCTCAGACTTGGTTATTGAGGGTTTTGTCAAGGGGAAAGAAGGCTTGTATATCAGATGGTTGTACAAGGAAAGTAAAGTACTAGGTTGTACGAAAAGCATGCCCTAGCTATTAGAGACACCCTATTTATATGTTTTCGCATTCTTGTCTCTTGTTTAGCAGAAATCCGAAACCCTAGAGAAAAAGACTAAGCTTTGCGAAATCATTGTGCAAACTAGTTNCAAGCTAGTCCTTCGTGGTTTATTCTTCTTTATAGTGGATTGTCGGATTGATCTGGCTCCAGACGTAGGTTTGATCACACCGATCAAACTGAACTGGGTAAACAACTCTCTGGTGTTTTTCTTGCAAAACCTGCAACTTCCTGTCTTGTTCAAACGAGTGTAAAACAGAGTGGTGTGAGATTTCCTTTGATTGTTTGTGTCAAACTTATGCGTGTAAAACAAACTTCCGTTTTGTTATTTTATCCAACAGAACCAATGGCTGAATGCAAACTCGGAACAAGAGATCACCCAAACTACACAAGTGTTTACTGCGACAAAACAACAATATTGAGAACCGCCAGCCATAAGTTGGATAAAATGCAACCTCGACAGTAACTTTATTAAACATTTTTTGGCTATGGGAACCAAATCAGGAGCTTGTGTCGGTTATAAACAATAGAAGCCACCACTCTTAGATTGGCAACCTTCTATACTAGTTCAATGCTTACTGGCAAATTGGACATCAAAGCTAGTTCAATGCTTACTGGCACAGGTAAGGAGAACAAAGAACAAAGCAGCAAATATATTGGCAAAACTAGCACTCCATTCTGATAAGGTTGTTCGTTTGTTTCAAATTATGCCAAATTGGCTAACTCCCTTTGTAAACATTACCTAATAGTTAATAAAATATGTTGTTAACAAAAAACTTAGTTAATATAATATCAATAAATAATGTTTGCATTTATTATTTTGCATTTATTATTTTGCATTAGTAATTACAAAAGTATCAGTTAAGAATTATAAAGAATAAATATTAGAACTAATCTAATATATAAAAGAAGAAGGTTTACTTTCTTATGATAACATGTGACACCCCTATAACGTCTTCGTTGTGTTAAAATTAAGCCACTTGATGCGGAAGATCATATAACACATTTACAGGAAGCCTTCGCTACCCTACAAAAGTAAAACATGAAGTTGAATCCAACCAAGTGCGCGTTTGGTGTGAGTTCTCGTAAATTCATGGGATACATTGTCACACACCCGCGGTATTGAGGTCAATCCGGATCAAATCAGGGCAATCCAAGTAATTCCTTCGCCGAGAAACGTAAAGGAAGTCCAAAAGTTCGGGGAGGATGGCTACCTTGAGTAGATTCATCTCACGACTTTCCAATAAGACGCATACGTTCTTCGCAGCACTTCGAAAACCCCAAGATTTTGTGTGGGATGATAGGTGCGAGGAAGCATTACAGGATCTAAAGAAATATCTGACAAGCCCACCTCTGCTATCAAAACCCCAGGACAACGAGGTGTTGTTGTTGTACCTCGCAGTGACGGATCATGCGGTGAGCGCGATGTTAGTCAGGGAAGAGGAGAGTCGACAAAGCTCGATTTATTACGTTAGCAAGTCGCTTTTGAATGCCAAAACTCGGTATACTCACCTTGAGAAACTCGCACTTGTAAAAGTCGCGAGGAAGTTGCAACCATACTTGCAAGATCATCCTATCGTACTGGTCACATCGTCACCTATCAAAGCGGTATTACATAAACCCGAAGTGTCTGGGAGACTAGCCAAATGGGCGGTCGAACTCGGGGAATATGACGTGATATATAGGCCGACCACGACAATCAAGTCACAAGTTCTCGCAGATTTTGCACCGCATACAGCACCAGAGATAGTTGAAGAGGTAAATTCACTCCAGAAAGTGACTCGCAACGAGAAATGGAAGTTGCAGGTGGACGGTTCTAGTAACGCAAGGGGAACCAGCTAAGGAATCGTTCTAACCTCGCCGACCGGTGAAGTAGCTTCAATATAAATAAGATGCAACTTCCAAGCAACAAACAATAAAGCAGAGTATGAAGCTCTGATAGCAGGGTTATCCTTAGCACAAGGCTGCGGCCCCCGCAACGTTGACATCTACAGCGACTCACAACTCGTTGTCAATCAAACACAAAGAGATTATCAAGCAAAAGATCCAAGCATGATAAAATATCTAGATGTCACCAGGTGGGTCATTGGCAAGTTTGAGAGCTGCAAGATCACCCAGATCCCACGGGAGAAGAACAATCAAGCTGACGTGTTGGTCAACCTCGGCTCATCCCTGCAAACTACTCGACGAGTCGCGTTCCGCTGCTGATCTTGCAGTGGCGAGCCACAAAGATCGAAACCCATGCACCTCTTGTCGCGACAATAGAAAGAGGGCAGGAGTGGACCAGGTCGATAGTAGAACATTTGAAGGACGATATCCTACCCTAAAATCGAGCGGAATGCAGGAAGATCAAACAACAGGCAGCGCGCTACAACCTTATACACGAGAAATTGTATCGAAGATCTTTCTCAGGTCCTTACCTGAGGTGCATAACACCAGAGGAAGCTAGACAACTTCTAATGGAACTTCACGAGGGGAAGTGTGGGGCACACTCAACAGGAAGAAGTTTGTCTTGAGAGCCAAGAGGGCAGGATACTATTGGCCGACCATGTCACACGATGCAGTTAGAATTGCCCGTCATTGCGATAAATGTCAGTGACACGCTCAGTCTCGAAACTACCTCCAGAAAATCTAAAAGCGATCAACTCTTCATGGCCATTCATGAAGTGGGGCATGTACATAGTGGGAAAACTACCAACAACACCCGCTCAGAAAGTCTTCTTACTAATCATCACAGATTACTTCACCAAATGGATAGAGGCTTAGGCTGGGGCTTTCAGCCAGGTTACAAGCACCCAAGTCAAAAGCTTCATGTGGAAAAATCTTATCTGTAAATTTGGAGTCCCCTAGAAAATCGTCAGCGACAATGACCCTCAATTCTCGGGAAACGATGTCAGAAGTTTTTGCAAGAAGTGGGGCATAAAGCTTAGCTTTTCCACGCCAAGATACCCACAATCAAATGGTCTAGCGGAGTCTTCAGACAAAACAATAATCAACATACTCAAGAAACGTCTTGAGAGCGCCAAAGGAAAATGGGTGGAAGAACTCACAGGGGTGTTATGGGCCTACCGAACCACAAGTAGATCGGCCACAGGTGAAACGCCTTTCTCCCTAGTTTACGGAATGGAAGCGGTAGTTCCAACGGAAATCGGCGTGAGAACCGCCCGAATGGCCCACCTTCAATATAAAGAGAATATAGAGTTAGCGACCCTCAATCTAGACTTGTTGGACAAGAAAAGAGAAACAGCCAGGATCTGGAATTGGTGCTACCAGCAAAAGGTCGCCAGGAATTATAGTAGGAAGATACGTACAAGGACATTCCAAGTGGGAGAATGGGTCCTAAGCCGCGTCTTCGAAAACACGAAAGAGCATGTTGTAGGGAAGGTAGGCCCTATGTTGCAGGGAAGTTAGGCCCTTATAAGATAACAGAGGTACGTGGAGCTGACGCCTATAAGCTGCATGATAAGCATGGAATAAACCAACCCAATAGTTGGAACGCCCTATATCTCAAAACCTATCATTTCTAGGTGGGTCGAATGTCCTATCGATTTTATTTTCTGTTTTTTAGACAGTCCTAAAGATGTCGATATTTTCTGAATAAGTTCATAATAAAGAGCATTATTTGAATTATGGTTATTAAAACCCCACGATGGGACGAATTCCCGGTCATGAGCCTCGTAAAGTAATAGGACCAGGGAAAGTACCTGCGAAACCGGGCCAAATACTTGTAACGTCAATGAATTCCTGGCGACGGCCAAGTATGACGATGGAACCAGGGCAAGAACCCGCCATCGCAAAAAATTCTTGGCCTCGAGCCAAAATATGACGATGGAACCGAGGCAAGAACCCGCCGTCGCAAAAAAATTCTTGGCCTCAAGCCAAATGTTACGATGGAACTGGGGCAAGTACCCGCCATCGCGGAAACACTAAAATTTTGTATTTTGGTAAATTATATTAATTTTGTGCGTAATATTCCATAAAACTAAGAGATTTTGTAAAACATTATAATTTTATATATTGAGAAATTATGTTCATTTGATGGATAATAGTTCATAAAATTGGGATATTTGTAAAACGCTTGATTTTTATATTTTGAAAATTCTGCTAATTTGGTGGATAATAGTTTATAAAAAACTAAGATATTTAGTAAAACACTAGAGATGTATGTATATGAGGATTAAGCTAATTTGATGGATAATAGTGTTCAAAATTGAGAGATTTTATAAAATGTTAGAATTATGTATTTTGGAAATTAAAATGATTTGGTGGATAATAGTTCAAAAAAAACGAAAGATTTTGTTGAGCATTATAATTTTGTATTTTGGGAAATTATGTTCATTTTGTAAAATGCTAGTTTTTGTATCTCCGAAATTAAGATGATTCATGGATAATAGTCTATAAAAATTAGAGATTTTGTATTTTGGAAAAAAATATACTAATTGAGTGGATAATATTCCACAAAAACTAAGATATTTTGTAAAACGTCTTATTTTTTATTTTACAAAATTAAGTTGATATGTTGGATAACATTCCATAAGAATTTAAGATTTTTAAAATGGTATAATTTTGTATTTTGGTTAATTTTGTTGGTTTGGTGGATAAATGTTGATAAAAACTAAGAGTTTGTAAAACGCTAAATTTTTTATTTTGGAAAGTTATGCTCATTTTGTGGGTAATAGTAAAAAACTTAAAGATTTTGTAAAATGTTAGAATTTTATACTATTGGGTAGATAATGGTCTACGAAAATAGGGAGATTTGTAAAATACTAGGTTTTTGTATTTTATAAATTATGCTAATTTGAGTGATGATAGTCCTTAAAAACTAAGATATTTTGTAATTGTATTTTGAGATATTAAGCTGATTTGATGGTTAATAGTCTATAAAAGTTGAAAGATTTTGTAAAATGTTAGAATTTTGTATTTCGGGTAATTATGTTTTTTTTTTTTGATAAAAGTCTATAAAATTGAGAGATTTTGTATAATGGAAGAATTTTGTGTTTTGGAGTATTATACTAGTTTTTGTATAATAATAGTCCATAAAAGTAAAAGCTTTTGTAAAACGATAGAATTTTACATTTTGGAATGTTATGTTGATGTGATGGATAAGCTGATTGATGGATAATATTTTGTTCACAAAGTTTAAGATATTTTACAGTAAAGTTTTGTATTTTGGAGAATTATGTTGGTTTAGTGTATAATAGTCCATAAAAACTTAAAGATCTTGTAAAACAATATAACTTTGTAATTTGTAAATTATATTAATTTGGTGAATAATAGTCCACAAACTTTGAGATATTTTGTTAAATTCTAAAAAAATTCATGCTACGAAATTATGCTTGTTCGGTGGATAATAGTCTGAGATATTTTATAAAACGCTAAAAACAATATTTGGAAAATGATATTTATTTTTGGAAAATATTCCACAATAACCAATACATTTTGTAAAACGCTAAAATTTTCTATATTTTAGGAAATTAAACACATCGGATGGGTAATAGTCTATAAAATTTGAGAGATTGTGTAAAACACCGGAATTTTGTATTTTGAGAAATTATGCTAATTTGCTGGATAATAATTCAAAACAATTGGGAGATCTGTATATTTATATTTTAATATTTTACGAAATTATGCTAATTTGGTGAATTATAGTCCATAAAGTTAAGATATTTTGTAAAACACTAGAATTTTATATTTTGAAAATTAACATGATCTGGTTGTTAATAGTCTATAAATATTGAGATATTATGTAAAATGGTAGAATTTTGTATTTTGTGCAATTGTGTTGGTTTGGTAGATAATAGTTCATAAAAACTAAGAGAATTTGTAAAGCGCTAAAATTTTATTTCGGAAAATTATGCTCATTTTGTGGATAATAGTCCACAAAAAATGTTTTCTTTTATAAAACGGTAGAAATTGTTTTGTGAAATTATGCTCATTTGGTAGATTTGTAAAATGCTAGGTCTTTGTATTTTGGAAAATATGTTGATGTGATAGATAATAGTTCTTAAAAAGTAAGAGATTTTGGAAAATGCTATAATTTTGTATTTTGAAGAATTATGTTGATTTTTTGGAAATAGTCCATAAATCTAGAGATATTTTTTAACTCTAGATATTTGTGTTCTAAGAAATTATGTTTGTTTGGTGGATAATATTCTACAAAGACTAAGATATTTTATAGAAAAACTAAATTTTGTATTTTAGGAAATGATGTTGATTTCGTGAGAAATAGTCCACAAAAATAATATATTTTGTAAATAAATTAGGATTTTCAAAATTTTGAGAAGCTAAACTAATTTTATGGATAATGATATATAAAAATTGAGAGGTTTTGTAAAATACTAGAGTTTTGTATTTTGATAAATTATGCTCGTTTAGTGGATAATAATTCACTAAAACTGGGAGATTTATAAAACGATGTGTTGTAATATTTTAGAAAACTATGCTGATTTGGTGAATAATAGTCCATAAAACAAAGATATTTTTTGGAACGTTAGAATTTTCTGTATTTTGGAAAATTAAGCTCAATTGGGAATAATGCGGATTTGTTGGATACTAATCCTAAAAATAGAGAGACTTTGTAAAACTCAAAATTTTCTTTTTTGGGAAATTATATTGATTTGTGGAATGATAGTGCACAAAAATGAGAGATTTTGTAAAACGTTAGAATCTTATGTATTTTGGAAAACTATGGTTATTTAATTACCAATATAGTCCATGAAAATTGAGAGATTTATAGGGCGCTAGGTTTTTGTATTTTGAATAATTATGTTGATTTCATGGATAAAACTAAGATATTTTTGAAACATTATAATTTTGTATCATGGGAAATTAATCTATTTGTGGATAATAATCTTTAAAGGTTAGAGAGATTTTATAAAACGTTAGAACTTTGTATTTTGAGAGATAATGTTAATTTGGTGGATAAAAGTTCATAAGAACTGAGAGATTTTGTAAAACGTTAGATTTTTGTGTTTTGGGAAATAATGTTGATTTGGTGGATAATAGTCCACAAAACTGAGCGATTTGTAAAAGGCTAGAATTTTATGTTTTGGACATTTAAATTTATTTGTTGGATAATAGTCTATAAAGTGTAAAGATTTTGTATAACTCTAGAAGTTTATATTTTGGGAAGTTATGCTGATTTGGTGGAGTAAAATCTATAAAACTAAGAAATTTAGTAAAATGCTAGAATTGGTTGGTTTTGATAATTATGTTGATTTGGTGGATAATAGTCCACCATCTTGAGAGATATTGTACACGGATTTTGTATTTTGAAGAAGTATGCTTGTTTGTCGATAATACTCCATATAAACTAAGAGATTTAGTAAAACGATAAAAAAAAACATTTTT
>OVAO01000896.1:0-11931 GCA_900406285.1 Biscutella auriculata | reverse complement strand
AAAAAAAAATAATTTTCTCCTTATTATGCTACGTTATTTTTTCATTAAATAAAAGTTTTAAACAACAATTAGAATTATATTATATAATATAAAATCTAACAAAAATCCAATGAATCATTTGGTAAAATATATATTATGTTATTAAATAGGTTATGAATTTGATTCTCTTCATTCACATTTTTATCTTTATTTAATTTTTTTATTGAAACAACGTAGTTTTCATGTTTATACATATATATACAATTGAGTATTGCAGAAGGATATAGTTACAAAGTTTTATCCTTAAAATTAAAAAAAACTAGCACAATAAAAATGAATATACAAAAAAATATTCAAAACGAACTAAATAAAAATATGTAATATAGAAATAAATTGATAATAAAAAGGTAGATAAAAATATAGCACACTTTTACAAAATTAGATATATAAAAATTTATTACAATATTGAATGTTGGATAATAAGTAAAGAAATTTGACAAGTAAATATGTGAAAAAGATAAAATAGATTATTAGGATGATAAAAAATTTAAAATAAGATATATATTTTTATAGATTATACATATAATATTAAATATTAAATGGTATTAAAATGCTAAAAATATTTTATTTGCTTCTTAAAACAAATTCATTCATCACTTTAAACAAAACAAATAAAATCAATTTTAGTACAAATTAAAAAGTCATTTTTACATTTATATAATGATATATTAGTTAATAATCACAAAAAAATGAAAAATAAAATTAGAAAATATAATAGATAAAAGAAAAATTAAAGTATATTATGTAGATATTAGAATATTAAATATAGAGAGAAATGTAAGTGTATAAAAATAAGAATAAAATATTTAAAAGATGAAAATGATGAAAATATAAATTCAAAATCAAAATAAAAGTTACAATTATTTCAATATTTAGGAACTAAAGAAAATATATGAAACTCTAATGATCATAATATAACATTTATAACATAACACATAAAAATATTGATAATCTATTATTAGATAGATTTAAAATATTTTATATCAAAAGTTTATATAATTTTTGTTAATCAAATATGGACGTAGTATGCGGTTTCTTTCTTAGTAGTAATAGAAAGCAGGAAGAATTCATCGATTGTAAAGATATTTTTTTTGCGTTGTATCTTTGTTGTATTTCATTTTTGTTTAATATAATTTTAAAATATTTTTTTTAAAAAAAGCACCGCGTGAAGATGTCTTTGAAAAGTAAAGCCCAATTTTCAAATATACATCTTTTTATGTAAATAAAAGTCTCGTTCTACACATTACATATCCACATGATGTTTTTTTTTAGTATCCCCAAAACGACAGCGTAAAACCAAGAGCCTCTGGTCGGTTTTCTACATTTGTTTGACCGGTGCTGGTTTAAAATTATTATATCCGGTACAACTAAAACTCATACCGGACATTCGAAATATTATAATTGCATGATAAAATAATTCCAACTCTATTTCATTTCAATGAATTTAATGAAATATATTTTGATATTTTAAAATTTTTGTTTAAGTAACATAAAATTTTTCATTATAATTCTAGTCATTAGCATTATATTTTTTTAAACACTTAATACATAATATCCTACACTAAATATTATTTTAAATATATTTTACTTCTTAACTGATAAACATAGATTAGCGAATATTAATAAAAATATTTGCAAAAAAAATACAAAACATCTTTATTATAATATATTTAACAAAAACTTTTAATAAATAGATATTTAAATAAACATATTTAAAAAAATCATATAGATATTACATACTACATATCATTAATGTTTTTACTACGAATCATACAAAAATAAAATATCATATAACATAAAACAAATAGTAGATATTATTATCACATCAAAACCAAAGCTTTGAACAACATTGGATTATGCACCTTTCATTTTTGTCTTTATTTAAACAATCCCCAAGCACAATCAACATTCAAAACAGTTTAAACTACTATCATATATTTTTTAAAAAAGAAAATTAAATATAGTAAAGGGTATTGGAGTACTAGCTTTGACCTCGAGCTCTTTTTCTTCTTCTTTGACTTTTTTTTTGTCTCACTCTATTTAACCTTCCCTCTCTTCTCTATCATATAAACACAAGTCTCCTCTTTTTCTTGTTCATAGTTTCATACACATACACACATTTATACATAAAGCAAAGTGAACAAGAAGAAGAAGAATAAATGGTGTCCTTGAGAGTTTTTTGCTATCTACTACTACTTTTCGTTTTACAACTACAAGCTAAAGTCTCCAACGCAAACTTTAGTAGCCAAGGTATGTTTATTTATGTGTATATATATTAACTGTTTTATACAATATATATAATGTCTTTTATGTTTTATAATATAAGCTCATAAAAAAATCGATAATATAGTTCCACAAACGGCAAATAATGAAGGTCTTGGAGCAAGCACTGGTACTCAACTTACCAACAAGGTAATAAAGTCTTAACTCGTAATTTCAATAAATGTTGTGTTCAAATATAAAAATAACGATTAATAAATGTTATCAGTTTAGTAGCTATCGACTTGATATTATTAGTTATCATATTAGAATTAACGTACGATCACATTTATTATTTCTCTCATTTATAAAATTTGAATTATTGAGTTGATCTATTTTGACTCATATAAATTAATAAAAGAATGAATGACCCTAATCCAATGGCGGAGAAGGAAAATAGGATCTACAGACCCTGTCAATTTATAAAAAAAAAAAGAAAGATATTTTTTGAAATAAATCAAGTTATTTAGTTAAATTTTAGTATAATAACCCTCTTAAATTTTTAATTTTGATTTTTGATCCCTTAATTATCTTTTCTAGCTCGGCTAGTGCCCTAATATCTTATTGGTTCCCGATAATATTTAGTCTAAATCATTTATTATTACAGGCCACTGAAGGTGTAATTATAAACAGGAAGGTGTTGAAACATGTAAGTTTAAACGTAGAGGTAAATGAGAAGAATGGTTTAGAGATAGAGAGTAAAGAAACAGTGAGGAAAAGGAAAAACAAGAAGAGAGTGACCAAAACGATGAGTTTAACTGCTGATTACAAAGACCCTGCTCATCATCCTCCTAGACATAATTAAATGCATTATATACATATTTACATGAACACATGAGCCTATCCTTCGCAAAGAGGATTCGATTTTGATGCAACCGTACTACTCATATTTTGATATATAAAAATATTTAACACATATTTTTCATGTAGTGATTTGTTTGTATGAAGACAAACGTTTTTGGTTGTTAATGTGACTAGAGTAGCCATATTCTTTGGTTCAATTTGTTTCTGTTCCTTTTAAAATTTGTAAGGCCCATTGTTTTTTTATAATATTTATAAGAAAAATTACAAAAGGATTAATAGATAATCGAATATTTTAAGATACAATAAATTTCAAATACATCTTCAATTCGTTCAGTATTCATTGTGATGAAATAGACTTTAGAAATTAAGGTATAAACGTCTCTTGAAACACGACACTAAACAAGCATCGGGAACATATTCTAGGTTTATCGAAATTAAATCGATAACTTAATAGAGAACGCATACTAATTAGATCACTTCTAATCTGATATTTGATTCTTGTAGAGGAGGCCAAATGACTAAGGCCAGAAAAAACTGAGTGCAGAGAAATATGAAACATGATTCAAAAACACTAACCAATCGAGAAGATGACTTAAAACAACCCCATAATCGAGTTAACAACAAAACGGAAACTTCCGAACAAACATTCCCCATCTTTGCTAGGAAGAAAATTGCCACTCAATCCACTCCAAAACAGCCAACTCACTGAACAACCAGATCTGAACTCTACCCGAAAGCTTCACCGCAACTTGACCTTACACCCTATCACACTACAAACCACGGATCCACCTCATCCAGAGAGCACGACCGCATCTAGCCACGTGTGTGGGTCTAGCCGCGACTTTGGGAAGAGAGACAAAACAAGATCGTCGTCGGAGAGAGCCAACAATCGGAGAAGAAGAGAGAGATGGCCAAGCAAAACAAAGAGATGGTCAGAGTCACAAAGTCTCATGGCCAGAGAAAACCTGGGTTCATCGAAGGTGAGATCCCGTCAGAGATATAAGCAAACGATTAGATGTGATCCAAAGAGAAGGACATCAGAAGACATGTAAGGTTAGCCTGATACGTCTCCGTCACGGATGGAATTCTTGGTTGTCATCGATGAAGCACTTCGCTTGAGTTTTCAAAAATTACACCACTGAAGCTTGGGTACCAATGTACAGAAAAAAAAAAAAACGAAAAGAACCTCTTTTTACCAATGTCGTGGAAACCGCCGATAAAAAAAGGGAACTACAAATTCTACGGCACTAGATTTAAGGAGTAAAGAGAAGAGAGAGGTTTCCTTTTCTTCAGCGTGCCCCTTTGTTTTTTTACCCAAAAATTTAAACAAAAGAGCATTGATCTCTCGCTAAAAAAAGAAAAAACATTGATCTTAGTTTCTCTATTATTTTACGCTATAATTCATCTTTGCATATTATTTTTGAAGTAGTGTGTGATCTTTTATAAATATTCTTTTTAAAATATATATATTTTTTTACAAATTTAGATAAATCTAATAAATTATTATAAAGATTAAGTTGTAATTATAGTCCCTACTGAAAAATTGAAATCAAAACTAAAAATATTTTTAATTTTCTTTTAGCTCTAAATATTTAATAATTATAATTAATTTTTTTGGTTCAAAAGAGAATTAGATAAAAAAAATAAAATAGGATAATTTTGATGCTGACTAAATCATACTTCCGATTTAGAATTCAACATTCAAAACATATTAATTTATTTATAGAATTTATTCATCTTTGTTTATTACTTTCTTGAATATTTTATATATTTTTAAAAAATCCTACTTTAAGCTAATAGATAATCTTAAGAATATTAAGTTAAAATTATTGTAACCATGATCTAAAAAATCGGAATTATAAATATTTTGAAATTATAGATATTTAAAATCGTGTATATCAATTTATTATGTGATTATTTTTGAATATACCAAAGAATATTATTCTAGGAAAATTTGTTTGCTTATAATTCTTGAATCCTAAAAAATAATTTTAAATTATTGTAATATTAGAGAAATAATATTAGTGTAACAATGTATATTTGCCAATTCATTAAATAAAATGGTCTACTATGATTTGATAAATGTATTCTATTTTCATAGAATAGATGGTCAAGATTATAACATTGGATCAATAAAACTATAACTTTCTATAAAAAAATAATAATTTCTCATACATAATTATTAATGTCATGCTTTAATATTTCTTTTGTTGCTGATCCACCTAAATATTTAGGAAAATTAAACTTAAAACTAAAAAACTCCCATTAATGATAGATTTTTTCATTAAAAGTGAGAAATTGAAGGACATACTTTGCACACTTTTTGCACAATATCATGATCATATTATACTAAACATTTGAATCAGTAATAAAATTATCTTAATTTTTTTTCTTCTCTACATGATGATTCAATTTTTTCTATTTGAAATCATTAATTCTTCTACATGACATGAGATTCCTCGAAATACGTAGTCATGATTTTCCAAAAAGAAAATTACATATTTAAATTAATTAAAAGTAAAAGTTATATGTTCTAGATTTAATTATATCATATTGGAGATCAGTTTGATCGATTAGGTTAGTTATAAACTGATAATCGTGGTTTATGTTGGTTCAATAATTATGCACAATTCAATTACTATGTTTCGTAAATATCTCTGATAATATTTTCGTTACTATTTTTTCTAGATTCTTTAGAATTTGTTTCATAGCTTTTGTGTAAATATACTCTCTTCAACATCGTTCAATATAAAAATGAAACTAATATTTTATTTATGAACCACATAATGAATCTCACTCACCATTTATCCATACCGAAACTATATGGATTCAAATTAGAATATTGAGTGACAACGTAGAGAGAATCTTATACTACTAGACTACTGACATTCTACTCATTCAATACAATATAATTTCAAATTTATTTATTTCTTTTCGTATCCTTACATTTAAAATTAGTTTTAACTATAAGTAAAGAAAAAGAAAAAGAACATTAGAATAAATTAGAGAGAGAAATTGAAAGAATGAACAAACCTGAAATTATAAAAACACAATACAACACTATACTAATAACAAAATATGTTATTTGATATAAATGTAAGGATCCACCTAGATATTTAGGAAAATCAAACCAAAAATTGAAAAACTTTAATACTGTATATGATGGGTTGTTTCATTAGAAAAGAGAAATTTAGTTGACAAAAAAAAAAAAGAAATTTAAGGACATATGACGTTACTAAAATATCTTAAACTAGCATACCAAACCAAATAAAATTAAAATCTAAATTCTGAATGAGCACATCAAACAAGCGAAATCGAAATATAAATCCTAAACTAACGGTCATGCAAAAAAGAAAAAATCATAAACTAACGAAAATCGTGGATTTAGAATTTAACATATTCGAAAATAATTACACTAATTAAACCGACAAAAACAAAGCAGAAGAGAGAAAGAAAGAGAGAGGTTTATCTCATTCTCTAACATTTTTTCTTAAAGCTAGAAAGTAGACGAAGCTGTAATCAAAATGAGTCACACAACGTTGTCGTTTTGAGGATGTTTGATCTCTTTTTATTCATTTGTTGTTCTTTTTTTCCTTTTCTATCGATTTATTTATTTGGTATTTTATTTATTTGATGTTATTTTCTTGTAGTTTTACCTTTGTTTTCTTAATAAAACAAATTGTTTAGTATTATGTGATGTTGTCAATCAAGATTGAAATTTAATTGTCAAGAAACATTGAGTTATTAATGTCATAGCTTAATATCAATTGTCAATCAATATTATAATATTTGTAATATATTTTATATTCTATTTTTATTGATTAAATCTGAATTAAATAGATGCTAATGATGTTTTATTTTTTAAAATATAAGAAATCAAATGATTTTTTAGTTTGTATATAAAATCTTTAAACATCATTTAATATTGATATTTGTTGTTGGTTTCTATTTCCTAGTTTTTGTGTCTTATTTTCTAAATAAAAATGTTAGTTTGTTTTTTAGATTTTTGATTATGGCTTTTAGTTTTTAGATTATAAATTTTGATTTTTGATTTTTGATTTTGCGGTAGATTTTAGTTTTTATAAAAATTTGAATGGTTATTTTAGTTTTACTTTTTAATTTTTTAATATTTTTAATATATAATTTTATTGTTAATATATAATTTTTCTATTTTATTTGTTAAAATAATAAATAAATATAAATAATTTAGTAAAATTATTACTTTGTAAAATTAATTATTAAAAAGTTATAAAATACCAAATAGTAATTGAAAAAATATATATTTTTATGAAATGAATAAAAAAAGTCATCTGAATCTTTGTATTAACTTTTCTCTGTCTCGCAATACACAAATTTTTTAGGAAAACACATATTAAAAATTTACTTTTTATAGAAAATAATCATGAAGCATTTAAAATTATTTAAAATTATTTAAAATAATAAAATAATATTGTTTACGAGACATCTAAGTTGTTTTCGAATCCATAGTCAACTCAATATTGAATATTCTTTGTTATTTTATTATTTTATGTACATATATATTTGATTTTTTTTATATATTGTGGAAGAAAAGAAACATGAAATATAGAATATTAAATATCATTTCAGACGGAAACTAAAAAATCAGTACGACTGCCAGTGACCAAAAGAGTCAGTAGGGCCCAACGCATGCTAAACGGCAAGTAGTTTAGCAGATTTAATTACATGGACGCACGTGACATGCACCTCTTTTCTCACGTGTTCTGACTTATTTTATTTTTTCAGATCAATAGGGAAAAAAACTTATATACTGATTGGCGATTTTATCGGTTCAGGCGTTCAAGTGGATTTTTTTTTGTACCAAGAAAAATTGGGTTTAAAATCTCCAGTCATCCGAATTTTTTCGAGATCATCCATTTTGTCTATTATTAATTTTGAAACTTCTCATTTTATACTTCAGATGAAATTATTTTTATTCATTTTAGACAATTATAATCCTCTCAATAAACGATATAAGTGGTAATTTGTTCATCTTTCTTTTTGAGCGTATTATGATAGTAGTCTTCCATCCTGTTAAGGATTTGATACTTTGATCCATTCATGATTTTATTTTGGTATTCGTTGTTTCTTTTTATATTTTTCGCATGTCTTCTAAAATTTATAGCATGTGACGGATAAGTGTGGAATTTGTTTTTAAACCGTAGATTTAATTTAATTTTTTGATATATTATTCTTGTGTTGTTAAAAGCTGTACTATATATTTTTATTTTCAAAAAAATATTAAATGTCAAAAAAAAATTACTATTTTACAAGAGTTTAGTTTTTTCTTAAAGAAGTAATTTATAGCATTTTCTGTAAACTTGTAGATAAATCATAATACAAAAAAGTAATAGTGAAATGGTGGACGTTTAGTGGGAGGATGATAAAATTCTAAGATTCGTTTTCTAGTAAGTGAATGGGCCGTTTAGATTACATTTATTTTCTACCATGAATTAAAAACAATTTTCACAAAAATATACTTACTCAAAGATTTTAGTTTAAGAAAATTTTAATTATACGAGATACAAAAATGAGATTGAAGAATTACTATATTGGCCTCCACGTAAATAAGGAGTTGTAGCAGCTACAAAATGGGAATTTGATAGAATATACAGAAATGATAGCGTATATCAATAATTTTTAATTTGTGAAAAAGTGGGACCCACCAATAATACAGCGGGTGAGTTGGGCCACGTGATAGAGGATGTGAGGTAGGCAACTCAAAGTTTATCACGTGATACGGCACGACTTACGTCACTAAAAATGCCACGTGTTGGTCATCCTCCTATGCTTTGGCCCTGGACAGAGTATTTTAATGTAAGTTTACGTGTCTTTTTTCTTACATATATTATTATATTAATTAAATAATTTGATTAATTAATTACTGCTAAAAAGTCTACAAATATGAAATTAGACGAGCTTTATTAATTATTAGTATAATTTTTTTAATTTATAATATTATTTTTTTTTTGTTTTTTTAAAATTATTTTATTAGATGATCCTTTAAGTGAGCGAATTTTTGATACAAACATAATATAAGAGAATCTGAAAACGAGAAGAATAAAGGAAATAGACAGTAAAGATCACTCGAATATCACATACCATAAAGCTGAGGAAAGATCCTTGGCTGATCATTGATACTTGAAACACCCATACCACAACGCCAAAGTAGGAAGGCACTTGTCTACGACGAGGATTCCCAGTACGACGATATTGTTTATCAAGGCCTAGAAGTTTACTCTGCATGATTTGTTGGATGATAGCAATAATAGAGCGATGGGAGTTCGGAGACTTTGAGTGAAGCCTATCATTTCTCTCTTACCAAAGAGAATATACAGTGGCCTGAAGTAACAAGGAGCATATATCCCACACACGATGATTGGCTGAAGAGTTTTTAACCCAATTTGCAATATCGATTAGATTGTCAGGAGGATGAAGCCTAGCAAACCGAAAGAAGGAAATCCACAAAGATCGAGAGTAGTTGCAGCCGAAGAACATATGCTCCATAGATTCATCACACTGCGAGAATAGTTAACAAGATGGATCAATAGAGTTGTTCCATACCCGAATTTTGTCCCTAGTTGGTAGTCTTTTGCACATAAGGACCCAATATATAAAAGCATGCTTGGGGATATTGTTGGGGAACTAGACCGAGTCCACCCAAGAAACAGAGTCAACAATCGGATGCATGCTTTTCCAGGTTAAGGAAACAGAGAAAGTACCTAGAGAAGAAGCACCAGAATTATTCCATAAGAACAAGTCAGGAATGATAGGATCCAGTAAGGGAGAATGAGGAATGCATTCTCTTAGAGTCTTGCAAATCGGATTTCGCCTCTGCGAAGATCTCCAACCCGTAATCATTGATGCGTCCAAGACCGAAGCTAACCTCGGAATGTCGGTTACTCTAGGACCATTAGCGCCAACCATGTGAATAAGTGGTCCTAGACTCGTCCAATCATCATGCCAAAACTTAGCAATACTTCTCGAACCAAGCTTGCAAGTTAAATAAGACCTTGTGTTTGACGGAGCTTTAGCAAATGTTTTCAAATCCAACTCTCTCTTCCATGATTCGAAAAATCCCAGAATGCCGCTTGATTAATTACTACGTTTCAGACAAACTGTTTTAATTAAAATAAAACATAAAAATAATAAAAATAAAATTGCGATTAATACATATTGCAAAAACTCTGTTATTAATTTTGGGTAATATATAAAACCACATTTAAGCATATTATAATAAATTTATAAGTGCAGTACTCTAATTAAGAAGAGCCTGCAAAAAAAACATCATTACAACAAATCTTAGTATATATATATATATATGTAAATGATGAGATAGTTTCTTCTGAAAATTACTTTTATCATTTTTTGAATGTAACATTATCTATAAATATTTCAAGAAGATATTGTCAATCGATCTATTAGATATATCATCTTTGTGACCACATATTGACAGAAAAAAAAAAAATATATCATCGTTATCTTCATTATTGGAGTTTTATGAAAAGAGTCTACTTGACTTCAAAATGTTATGTATCCTTAGTTCTTTAATCTAAATCTTGTCATAAATTTAAAACTAATAAAAGAGAAAATATTTGTTAACTGATCCCTAAGACGATTCCTGAACACAGGAATGTACATCTTGTAAGGGAATTTGTTTACTTCATCTTGAGCAGAGTTGCATCATTAATTTAAACTGCAATACATGTAGGAAAAAAGAGATAAAATAGATAATGATGATTAGGGATAAGTAGGTAATTAAATATGTCAGACTTTCAATTTAATTATCTCGACATCATTAATTAAATAAGATTGATTAAAAACTTGGTCAGCCACATTGTCGAGATCCTTCCGAAATATTCCTAGCTAGATCGATTTGATCCAGAGATGTTTTGTTTCGTTTGCATTTAATCTTTATTTTTGTAATAATTAGATTTAAATTCGTAAAAGAAACAAACGAACCCATATTAATATTCAAACAGATTGCAAGTTAAATCGTTACAACAATGTTAGAGTTTTGTGATTGTGGTATAATATCAATAGAACTTTCGAGTATAATGAAACAAATATATATTAATCATAAGGAAAATTTAAAGTCTTGTGAAGCTGAGAAATAGTTTTTGCATGCAGGGAATGGATTAGTTCACGAGCTGTAGAAATGTTACAAGTGATATACCTCTTCATTTATAAATGAAGTTAATTGATTTTCTAAAGTGATTTAGTGCAGCGACGTACGACTTAAATATTGTGTAAATTTTTTGAAAATTTGTAGACAACATTAGAAAGACTAACAAGTTTGGTGACTATTTGTTTGGTATGAAGATGACTCGTGATTATTTAATAGTTTTAAGTCAATATTTTTAAATTAAAGTAATGGGATTAAAATATAAGTTAGGGAGAAGAAAGCGAGTTAAGAGACAACCTAACAAGTCACGAGAAGAAAGTGGAGAGCATGTGTGAGTGTTCTTCTTTGTTCTCTTTTGCTATCTCTCCATTTTCTTTACACTATTCTTCTTGTGACCAAACACTAATTATCTTTACGTAGGTCTGGACACGAAGTGGATATCCGAAAAATTTGTAGTATTTGTGATTTGTTTTGTTTTTAGCAAATACTTGATTTTATGATTTGCTTCGCTTCGAAAATCTACGGATATCCGGAAGAACCGAATATCCGGACTTTGAATTAGTATTTACGAATTATTTGTTCCGCTTGGATCGAAATTTTTTTATTTAAAAAATAAAAAAATAACTCACAAAATATCCAAAAATTTGATAGTTTCTCGTATAAATTAGTCTAGTCTAATGAAAATA
>OVAO01000895.1:0-17579 GCA_900406285.1 Biscutella auriculata | reverse complement strand
CTATACACTTTTTGCTTGAACTCGGTCATTCTCCCTTTTAGAATGATTCCCCTCTCTTCCTTTTACCCTACCCTAAACACTTAAGAGTGCTTTTGATTAATTTAGTGATTGCCGGTTTTGTAAAAACTTAAGAGATTAAGAGCACCGATTGAGAACATCCATTGGGTAGTCTAGGATGTTGGGTCTGAGAGGAAAAGAAAAAAAGCTTGGGAATCCTAAAGTGTCGTTTATCATACAATGGGTAGAACAAGTTAAGATTATGGGAGTGTTCGTTGAAAAAAGAAAATAAGGAAGAAAAAGAAGAGAAAAGATGTGGGTGGGTAGAGAAAGGAAGAAAAATCACCAGAGAAAAATAAAGAAAAAGGGATGTGGATTATGAAACTGAAGCGGTTTAGATAGACTCTAGTTTAAGAAAAGAAAAATTCTCCAAGGGAAAGAAATAAAAAAGGGGAAAAGAAAAGAAAAAGAAAAAAATAGAGAGAATAAAAGCCTTGGAGTAGAAAAAGAAAATAGTCTAGAAAGAAAGAAAAATTGTGAAGAAAGAAATTCAAAGAGAGTAGGATTGGGTAGGTCTACAGTCTTGTTTATGTGGTTCTGGATGCTTGATATTGGTCCCCTAAACGCTCTCTATCTTGCTCGGTTTTGCTCTAACCCTTTCACTCCGCGAGAGAACCCTTGTTACAATCAACATCCAAGCCTTGAGGAGCCTTCTCTCTTTTTGCGTTGAAATCCCCTTTATACCGATTTAACCGTTGTTCATGTCTTGATAATGTTTCACCCTCACCTGAATGAATGCAGGAAAGCATGAATAGGCTTAGTTAGGTGAATCGCCTTGGCTTGGTAATAACGATGGATGGAAATTGAGCCTGAATGATAGGACGAGTATTTATGCATGAATGGAAACGCTCTCATTGTTGACTTTAAACTGTCATGCTCTCGCTTTTCAAAAATCTTTCTCTTATTTGAATTATGTCATGCTTGAGGGCAAGCAGTGTTTAAGTTTGGGGGAGTTGATATACTTGGTTTTATCGTTATTTTAGTCCCCTCTTTTCCTCGGTTCTGTGCATTTTCGGTTGTTTTAGAGTCTTTTAGGATTGCATTCGTGTACATATTGCATTTCCAGGTGTTTAAAAGGACCGTGCAACATTATGGGTCAAAAAGGACGAAAACGAGCAAGAACGAGTCAACTTCGCGAGTCAACCAGAGTCAATATCGACCACATACCATTCAATATCGGCCAGGCAGTGCCCATGTCCTCAGTATCGACCTCAATATCGACCAGGCATTGCCCACGCTCTCAATATCGGCCAAAGAGGACCCAGTATTGGCCAAGCTCTACTCCATATGGCAATATCGGCCATAGAAGAGAGGATATCGGCCATGTGATGCTACAGATTCAATATAGGTCACCATATCGGCCTCCTCGTGGCCGATATCGGTCATTTCTCAAGCCAAAATCTGACGTTTTTACCCCTGAAGCCCTAGATTTCTCACCTATAAATGCTCACCTCAAGCCATCATTTGTGATGTGATGGATGTGACGTTTTAGGTTCTTAGAGAACATTTTTATTGCAAGTTTTAATCTAGTCTCTGTAGTTTTAGATCTGGTTATTTGATGTAAGGAACCTTGCCTTAAGTTTTAATGAATCAGATCTGCGTTTATTATTTGCTTTGTTCAGTTATGATTTGTGAGTAGTTACATTTAGGTGATTGGTTAGGCTAGATTAGGGATTAGGGATTAGGGATTTGGTGTTCCGGGGTTTAGAACTACAAGTATTTTATTTGATAAGGTACTCTTAAGGCTTGATTGTAGTCCGGCCGACTCAATCATGATCTAAAGAAAGCTTCTAAACCCTAAATGGAATAGTTAGCTTTTAGTTTCCGCCCAGGCTCAATCAAGGTAATCTGAATGTTGTTCTTGATTACCTTGGTATGGAGACGCGAGAGCGCGGTATTGATGCATGTTAGGATAGCATTTAGGATGCGTTATGGGAAAGTAACTGCTTTGGGGTTCTCAAAGCATGCAGACACGAGAGTGTGGTGTTAGAGTTTCCTTGAGAGAGACTCTTGGTGCGAGAGTGGCTGAGTCAATCTTAAATTCCTTAACCATGAAATAAGATTAAAACTGGAGAACCTAGATCTAGGATCTTTGCCTGAAATCGATTTGCCTGATCAATTGCCTGGTTTCTCTTTTATTGAACTCCATTATTTTCTGCTTTAGTTTGCTTGTTGAATGGTCACCTGCTTTACTACAATTAAACGACAATCATTACAGGAATTTTAGTGATAGAGTTAAAATCCTGCTTAGACCTAAGAAATATTGTGCGAGTTCTATTGTCTCTAGCAAGCATCCCGACTTGGTTTGATATATACTCACCTTATTCATTTGAAAGGGGTTTTGCTTTCCTCTGCTCTACTCATCCATAGTAGACGTAGGGTTTGCCGAAAGAGAAAACGCTTATTATCAATCTCCTACCTCTTGAAGAGGAGATAACCTCTAATCTGCGGGATCTACATGATAGGAACCAAGTCACTAGTGTTGAAACTTGAACTTATATTGTACTTACCTTGAAGATCTAGTTGGTAGGTATTGTCATTCATCTTCTTGGTGATTTGAAAGGGTCCACCAGTCCGGGGTTTCAACTTGGACTCTCTCTCTTCTGGGAACCTATCCTCCCTTAAGTAGACCCACACGAAATCTCCTTCTTCAAAGGCTTGCACCTTTCAACCCTTGTTGGCTTGTCTATAATATACGGTCTTGGCTTCAATTTTGACCTTGGCCTTCTCATGGATTAGCTTCATGTCCCCATCTACACTAAGACTTTCACTCAAAGGCAATGAAATTAGATCCATAGGGGTAACTGGCACAAAACCGTAAATAATGTCAAATGGTGTGTACTTGGTGGCAGAATGTTTAGCAATATTATAGGCAAACTCAGAATGAGGTATACATTGTTCCCAAGTTTTTGAATTCTTCTTAATCAAGGCCCTAAGAAGCATAACCATAGTTCTATTCACAACCTCAGTTTGACCATCAGTTTGAGGATGACATGTTGTGGAGGATAGCAATTTAATGCCTAGCCTATTCCATAAAGTTCTCCAAAAGTGGATCAAAAATTTAGTATCTCTATATGAAAAAATAGTCTTAGGCAAGCCATTCAATCTAACCACTTCTCTAAAGAACAAGCTAGCAATGTGAGATGCATCATCAGTTTTGGGACATGGTATAAAATGTACCATTTTAGAGAATCTATCAATAACCACAAAGATTGAGTCTCTACCAGTTTTAGTGCTAGGCAAACCAAGCACAAAATCCATAGAAACATCATGCTAACGATGAGAAGCAATGGGTAAAGGAGTATACAAACTGAGAGCTACCTTCTTGGTTTTGTCCATTGTGTGCAAATCCTCTCCACATCCTTCTTCATGTGTGGCCAAAAGAAATGGTCTTGAGCTACCTTCTTGGTTTTGTCCACTCTAAAATGACCCGTCAAGCCGCCACTATGGGCTTCCCTAAGCAACAATTATCGGATAGAACCATTATGCACCCATAATCTATTCTTAAAGAACAAATAATCATCAAGCCTATGATAATGATCGAAGTTATGAGTAGCAAATTCGTTATAAACATCCTTAAAATTAGAATAAGTAGCATATAGGTCTTTCAATTGCTCAAAGCCTAAGAGACTAGCATTCAAGCTAGAGAGAAAAGTGTACCTCTGAGACAATGCATCATCAACCACATTGTCTTTACCTTTTTTGGAAATGGTCACATATGGGAAGGTCTCAATGAATTCCATCCATCTAGCATGCCTTTTGTTGAGCTTGTGTTGGCGCTTGAGATGCTTTAGAGATTCATGATCTGAATGGATCACAGACTCTTTCTGCCAAAGTTAATGTTGCCAAGTCTTCAAGGCTCAGACTAAGGCATAAAGCTCCTTTATCATAATGTGGGATAATTGAGAGTGGCACCTCCAAGCATTTGAAATAGTTGGCATACAACTGTTCTTGTCTAAGCACACCTAAAACATATTCTAAATGATTTTTATGATCCCTTAAACATTTTCTTAAACAAGAATATCATCAAAGTAAACAACAACAAACTTCTTAAGCACATGATTCATCAATCTCATAAAATACTAGGTGCATTAGTTAAACAAAAAGGCATTACCAACAACACATACAATCCATGCTTAGTTTTAAGAGAAAATGACTAAAATAGTACAGAAAAGTTCGTATATTACTAGAGTAACATACATCTTTCAAAAATTACAAGAGTGTTTTTTGCACCCTAGTAAATTACGAAAGACACCCTTACTTATATTTAATTAACAAATTCACGTTACTAATGGCTGAGTTATGTTACATAGGCGGTTGAGTTATTTGTAATTAACAAATCCACATCACTTAACCTTATGCCACATGTATACCGTGGCTGAGTTATATATTAAAAACATGTCTGAGTTTAATTTGTTTACCAAACAAACCGTTTTAAAAACCGTATAATTAAGAAGAAATATACACACTAGTAATTATTTCTCAGTAAAGTAATTGTTCATTGAGCCGTAAGAGTAAGTCATTTCTCTGAAAGCGTCATCTTCTCTGAAATCGTCATCTTCTCTGAAATCGTCATCTTCTCCAAAATTGTCATCTTCTCCGAAATCGTCTTCGTCTCCGAAATATCTGAAACACTCTAGTTAGTAAGTCATTTCTACGAAATCGTCATCTTCTCTGAAATCATCATCTTCTCTGAAATCGTCATATTCTCCGAAATCGTCATCTTCTCCGAAATCGTCTTTGTCGTTTTCTCCGGTAAGTTGCTACTGGGTTTGATTTATGTTGCGACCGAGTCTGATTCTTTTGCAGCTGAGTTTGATTTATGTTTTGCCTGACTATGATTAATTTCTCGGTTGGGTTATATACTGAGGTAGTTTATATAGCGGATAGGTAATATATAATGTCGTGGCTGAAACAAACTTAAGGTTTAGGGCTGAGTTAGTTTATGTAAAGGTTGGGTTACTTTTATGTTTCGGCTGAGTTTTATTTATGGTTTAGATCTGGGTTATTAATTATGTTATGGCTGAGTTATTTTTCCAAATTTGGCTGGCTTACTTTTATATCGGCTGATCTATATTTATTAGATGGATATCTCTATAATCTCTCGTTATGATCGATTGATATACCGTGACGGGTTAACTAACCTGGAAAATAAATCGCTTAATCACTATTCGCGTGTGAGAGACCTCCAAATGATTAGAGAAAGAATAGGCAACGACGTGTGGGGTGAAGTGAAACAGTCATGTATGGAGTAGATAAAAGCGGAAATGGTTGGGCATTTTAGCTCTGCAAGCCGCGGGTGTTCACGCTGTGCATGCTAATTCTCGGATACCCTTTGAAATTGCAAAAAGAGTATTCGACGATGAGGCCATGATGTCATATCCATGGGGTCGTTCTGCTTTTGAAATTCTTGTTGACTCTATCAAGTCGTTGGCTCCCTCATGTCATTCTTACCACATCAACGGCTTGATGTACCTGTTATCGGCTTGGGCCTATGAATCTGTCAATTGCTTCAGAGAGCATTTTGGGGGAGTGAGAAATGCCGCAGAGAACATTTTGCTTCTTCGATGGGGTGGAATCTGCACATGTGCGGCTTTTGAGATTTTCGTCATCGACGAGCTCAGAGTTCATGGCAAGGTAATGTTTCAGACTGATTTATCTAGTTTTAGTTTTCTTCGTAGCTGAGTTACGAGGTTTTGACGGCTGTTATGAGGTATTGAAGTCTTAGTTATATTGTTTTGTTTACTTTGTAGTTGAGTTTTTTTTACTTTGAAGGCTGAGTTATATAGTGTTTAATTATTCGATGGGTGAGTTTTTTTAACTTTGAAGGCTGACTTATGAATTCCTCTATGCAGGTGCGCGTGAGGAATATGGTGATGAAGGATTCTTTAGATGACATGTTTCCTCCTAAGTGGCCGGGAGAAATAGACGACACAAGACTTGTCAACCTAATAACGGACATACATAGAGGCCGGTGTGTTATAGGTTTTTGGGATGCACATATCAAAGAGAACAAGAAAAGAGCGAGCGCTGGAATTTCGGGTGAGCCTGGGCTACCAGCAAAGAAGAAGAAGAAAGTTGCTCATGTGGAGGGCCAAAAGGAGAAGATGGACATAAACTCATCTGCCACATAGGAGAAAAGTACAGAGGTTATGGCTAACATAGTTGCGATACTGTAAGACTTTAGAAAAAAATTTGTCGTTCAGGATGATATATCTGCTTGTATAGAGAAGAACATGTATGGTGGATTTGCTGATATGCACCAGAAGATAGATGATAAATTTGCTGATATGGAGAAGAGCATTGGTCGAGCAGTCGTAGAAGCAGTCAATATGCGTCTGAAAGATCACCTAGGAATGGGTGAAAGAGCTGAAAGTCACGGAGACCTCTCAAAAATCCAAAACGGCCCGGCTTTAACATTCCCCTCACCGCCACTTTAGATAAAGTCCGTTAATAGTCCAGACGCCGATAGGGCCCCACGTAAAGTTGAAGCGGGGGATGATAGACAAATTCCTTTTGGGGGAAAATATAGGTTCAATGAAGCGGGATTTGATTCTGGTATTGGCTACAGAGTTTGGTAATAGTGTTGATGATTCTCCTGTTGATGATTCTCCTGATTTCGTTTGTCATGGTGTTTCACCTGCTAAGAAACAAGCACCCGTCGAGAGGCAAAAAAATCCTGAGACAGTGATGCAACCGAAGCATGCGACAATGATGCAACCGAAGCCTGCGACAACGAAGCAACAAAGCCTAGGCAACCGAAGCCTAGGTAACCGATGCCTAGGCAACCGAAGCCTAGGCAACGGATGCCTAGGCAACCAAAGCCTAGACAACCGAAGCCTGTGGTAGCAAAGCCTGTGGTAGAAAAGACTCCGACAACGAGTCTACAAAAGATTAATAATGAGCGACAAGAGATGCTCGAGGCTGAGTTAAATCAGAAACTGGCGGTCGAGTTAAATAATATACAAGCGTTGATTAATAAACCAATTGCTGCCAAAAATAGGGGAAAAAGAAGAAAGAGCAGGAAGAGGCCCTTGGGATAAAGAGGAATGTAATCACAGTCCCGAGTCTGAAGGACATTTTGTACGTGGATGTGAGCGACGATGTTGTAGCCGTGAATTCTAAATTAGCCGTTAATAATAAACCAGATGCTGCCAACAAGAGGGGAAAAAAGCGGCGGCCCCATTGGACAGTTCGAATCGGGATGTGACCGACGATGTTGAAGATGAACTGAACGAAACGGTGCCCCAAAGATAGGTTCCCAATAATGAAAGCTTATCGGGAGGGTCAGATGGGAGGGTGTGCTTGAGGAAGAATATTACACCTTCACCAACGATATATGATCCTCTAGAAGTAGTTGATGCGGAGAAAATGACTAAATTCTGGGATTACATCGACCAACAACGGAAAAAGAGTCCACCGATGATAGTTCGTTCTTTGAAATCCTCGTCGCCGAAAGAAAGTATACTTCACGGCTGAGTTACATTATGCGTTGATGGCTGGTTTATTTAATATGTGACGTTTGAGTTATGATATTTTTACCTTTTTTACAACATATTTATGTGTATATTAGACTCCTCATAATAAAATCCAAGCAAAAACCAACCCTATTCAAGCCTGAGCGCATTATGTTCGTTGATGGTTCGTTCCTAAACTAGTGGTTATACGACTACGTTCATGCTAAATCCTTCGAATTCAACAAAGGGTATCGAGATTTGGTAAACGGCAGGCTGCCAGAAGGACTAGAGACTAACAAGATGTGGGTTAGAGATGTGGACCACCTACAAGGGGTACTCAATGTTGCAGGCTATCATTGGGTGGTGTATCACGTTGACCTGTCGAAAGAGAGGATTAATGTCTACGATTCAATCATCAAATACGTAAGACCCGAGAGTGAGCAGATAGTTAGAGATGCATGTAGACCGCTATTGGATAAGATCCTTCGGTTGCTGTCCGAGTTTATTCCGGTTGACATACGAAAACCTTAGAAGAAACAGTTTTGGTTCCGGGGGAGGGGGAAAGACAAACAACACATTCAACAAAACAATCAAACTGGTGATTGTGGGGTGTATTCGTTGAAGTTTATCGAATATTTGGCCTTTGGGGTACCTTTTTATGGGATAAACGATGCAAGTATTCAACGTATACGGGTGGATATGGCAGCTGAAATGTTCGCTGCGGGAGTACATGACCTATTCTCGTATATGGGTAAATAATGTTGGAGGCTGTCATACTAAGTAAGCCAGCCGTTTGGTATCCGTAATATATACACCTGTATGTAACAACCAAACCTTAAACTTTGTATTTAATATAACTCAGCCATTTCTTAAACATGTAACTCATCCATGTCGTTAGGACGATCCAACCGATTAGTGACCACATACCTAAGCCATACATCAACCCGCTATAAACTCTCAAACCGAATGTAAATTATATTAGTAAATGTGTTAATAAAGATCGTCTTTTCAATCCTGAGTGAATATTAATCACATGTATGTATCCACTTTATTGAATTTACAAGTTCATAGTTGATATTGTGATTTAGATGTATGTTGATTAATCATATATGATCATATATTCAAATGATGCTATTGACCTCACAATTACTTTAGCCTTTACATATATATCACATATTTGATTAATCATATATGATCATATATAACATAATATTTTCATATATCTGAATATTAATCGTATATTTGAATATTCATTTATTAATAACATATTTGAATACATGATCGAATATATGAATATTAATGAAACAATGAACAACTAGAGATTAAACAATAACTAGGATCACACTTTTTTTTATTCTTGGTCGTTGATAATATTATATCTAATGGTCCAATTTTTCCGACGACTCTAATTCGCTAATCCATCGACACTCGTATCATCACCTTATGCCGTTAATTATAATCAATCCAGCGACTTAGATTAATCCGGCCGGGTAACGAGTTCAACCAAAATTAAATCATATTGTAACTCGGTCGTGTCTGAAACAAAGGTCAGCTGTTAAAGACAATCCATAAATCAGTGTTTGATATAATGTAGCCAAATAACTCAGCCAAACCCTAACTGACAATTCTATTTAGATGTATGTTGACCCTCTCACTATTGCTTCAAATATATTTTATCATAGATGATCATATATTTGAGTTCTACATCAAACGTTGTCTCATTCATATTAAAACAACATTCATCTCGATAGCATTATACAATTATGTTATCTAATGTATTATATATAGAATTATGTTGATCCTCTCACAATTGCTTTAGACAATACATTATATTACATATTTTATTTATCATAAATGATCATATATTTGAATTCTATATCAAATGTTATCTAATTCATATTAAATCAACACACACTTCGATAGAAATATACAAATATGTGATATGATGTATTATAACCTAATTCATATTCATTTATTAATCAAATGTATTCTAACTCATATAAAGTTACTCAACTTTAAGGTAATTTAATTCATATTGAGTATTACTCGTACATTTGATTATTAAAAAAATAGAGATTTAATACTACTCGTATATTTGATTATTAATCAAATTATAAATATAACTTGCATATTTGAATATTCATTTATTAATAAAATATTTGAATACATGATCAATTATCTGAATATTAATGAAACTATGAACAAATAGAGATTAAACAAGAACTAGGATCACATTTTATTTATTCTTGGCTGTTGTTAATATTATATCTAATGGTCCAAATTGTCTTGCGGCTCTAATTCGCTAATCCATCGACACTCGAATCATTATCTTCTGTCATTGATTATAATCAATCCAACGACTTTGATTGACCCGGCCGTGTAAAGAGTTCAGCCAAATTAAATCATAATGTAACTCGGCCGTGTCTGAAACAAAAGTCAGTCGTTAAAGATAAAATTAAAATATGTGAATCAGTGTTTGATATAATGTAGTCAAATAACTCAGCCAAACCCTAAATAACAATCCTATTGAGATGCATGTTAATTAATCATATATGATCATATAACTGAATATTAATCGTATATTACTATATTCATTTATTAATCAAATATTTGAATATATGATCAAATATTTGAATATATGATCAAATATCTGAATATTAATGAACCTATCAACAAATATAGATAAACACAATAACTAGGATTACATTTTATTTATTCTTGGCCATTGATAAGATTAGATCTAATGGTCCAATTTCTCGTACGGCTCTAATTCTCTAATCCATCGAGACTCAGATCTTCATCTTTTGTCGTTGATTACTCCGTCCGTGGAACGAGTTCAGCCAAAATTAAATCAAAACTAATAAAAAAGTATAATGTAACTCGGCCGTATTTGAAACAGAAGTTAGCTGTTAAAGACAAAATTAAAATCCGTAAATCACTGTTTGATATAATGTAGCCAAATAACTCAGCCAAACCCTAATTGACAATGCTATTGAGATGTATGTTGATTAATCATATATGATCATATATTTGAATAAGAGAATCCCATTGAATAATGGTATTTAGATGTAAGTTGATCCTCTCACAATTGCTCTATACAATACATTAGATCGCATATTATATTTATCATAGATGATCATATATTTGAATTCTAGATCAGACGTTATCTAATTCATATTAGATTATTTGAATTCTAGATCAGACGTTTTCTAATTCTTATTAGATCAACATACATCTCGATAGCATCATACAAATATGCGATTTCATGTATTATATGTTAATTCATATTCATTTATTAATCAAATGTATTCTAACTCATTTAAAGTTACTCAAATTTAAGGTAAATAATATAATTTGATTCATATTGAATATTACTCGTATATTTTATTATTAATCGCATTATTAACAATTAGAGATTTTACAATAGCTAGGATAAAATTGATAAAAAAAATCCAACTGCTAATATCGAACTAGAATAACTCAGCCGTAATTAAACCAATACTCCCTATCTAAGCCATAATTATAGCCGTAAATCATCGATAACTATGTCTTTAGCAGTTTAGGACAATTCTACTCAATTAGTCAGCCAGTAGAGACAATTCTACTTTGTAAGTCAGCTGATTTAGTTCACTAAATTGGCTTTTACGGTTGTGTTATGATAGTCATTACGACTGAGTCACCTTACCTTTTAAAGGTTGATTTACGTATACTAATTTGTCTTCAGTGTGATTTACTGATTATATTTGAATATACAGATGAGTTATATTAGTTGTAACGGCTAGGTTCTAATACTTCATTCCAATCCAGATATTAGGATTGAGTTACTTTAGACGGATAATTTAAGGGTACTATTATTACGGCTGGCTTATTATGTTATACGGCTGGCTTATTACGTTACTACGGTTAGCTTAATTAATATGTTAAACGGTTGGCTTAATATGTTATACGACTGGCTTATTATGTTATTATGTTGAGTTCTAACAACATGTTTGTAGAGCATCACATTGCTTTCATACATATTACTAAATATGACGTGGCTTTTAAACTGATCGAACATGTCCCCCCTAAGCTCTTCAATTTGTTGGGAATTCACCGATGTGAACCCATTCAGCATCATAACTTCCGTTTTAATTTCCAATTCCTTCGTTATCTTGTCCAATTCATTATCGACTCATTCGTCCACCCATTTAAAGATATGTCTATCACTCTTCAACTGCCAAATGCAAACAAACCATAAGAATTCATGACAACATGTTATACTTTACGCATGCATTAACATATCATAAGTTACAAGCCCAAATAAGCACTTAATTAATTTTCACTAAACAATATCAACTTTATTCCATCATACCTCCTTGGTTGTTGCTAAAGAGCATCGATAGAACCTCCGATGCGGATCCTCAGCCGTTTGCGAGGTCCTAACAACGATGTCATTATCACACCAGCAAATCTTTGGAACTCTGCACACTGTCGTGGTATGCCAGCTCGAGCAAATGTCCGTTGGAGCCTGCGAGGAACTTGTAGCTTGCGAGGAACTTGGAGCCTACAAGGAACTTAGAGCCTATGAGGAACTTTCTAAACTTTCAGCAAAGTCGGACATGTCTAATAGGGAGAATACGATTTTGCGTGTGTATGGTTTAGTAAGAACAAAGTTGTTGTTTAAATAAGAAGTTGTAAAATAATTAGGGCTGGAAAACTAAACCGAAACCAAAAAACCCAGCCGCAACCGACAGAAAAAGATGTTATATTCTTAATTTTGTGTTTTATTTATTAGATGTCGTATTACGAGGCAAATGATGTTTTATGATGACAGTTATTTAAAGATGTAGAGTTAGCTCGGCCTCCGATAGTGCTCACGAAATGTCGCTTTAAGGCCATTGGTTACCTCTATTTGACCCTCTAAAAATAGTGAAGAGATTTGGTACAATGGTCACCTTCTATTTCTTACTCTCAAATATTAATTTTAAGTATAACAGTTGATGTATAACCACAACATAATATATAACTCAACCACCTCATAATACATAGAAATCAACTCAGCCACAACATTATATATAACCCAGACAAATCATAAGATATAACTCAACCACATCATAATATATTGAAATTAACGCAGTCAAATCATAATATGTAACCCATCACATCATCATATATAGTGTTAATGTTGAATATTTTGTGATTTAAATAACCTAAATACTAATAATATAGAGATACATGTTAAGATGTCGTATTACGAGGCAATAATGATTTATTACATTACCGAGGTAGAGTACGTTTGCACATTAATAATTCACTAGAGTTGTACCCGCGCCATGCGCGTGCTTATTGTTATAATTTTTTTGGAATTTATATTTATGATTAACACTTTATGTCATAAAACTATAGTATATATATAGATGAAATAGTTCACAATAACTTTTTGTGTAGATAAACTCTGTTTTAAAATAAAATAGATTAATTGAGAGCTATTAAAGATGTAGATCTAGCGACCCTCTGATAATAGTCACGAAAGGTCGCTAAGTTATCATCCTTTGTTTAAGATGGGTGTATAAAAAGGGTATTACCAAGGTTTCTCATCTATCAATCATATAAGAAAAAAATGGCGATACGTATTACAGATAACTATTTCGACGAAGACTACCGCAATTACCTACTCTACCACGCGGAAACCTACTGCAGTTAGCTCAACCGTCTGATTCCTCAATGGATTCGTCAACGGAGGTGGAGTTCGAGAGTCAAGGGAGTGGTGGAGGAAAAAAAGTGGGGGAAGAATCGGTTGGAGGAGTTGAACCGGGTGAAACATCCATTTTGGGGGAAGGAGAATGCTCAACTTCCCTCTACCGCCTGGTGGCGTTGGATATACAAAAATCACAAACTCATTTCCTACTAGACGGATAACCGATCCGAAGGACCGTAAGAGAGTCGTGAAAATAATCGAAATGTTTCAGGACATTCTCAAACAGATTGACGATTGAAGATATTTAGATTAAGTTTTTTTATAATTATGTATTGTTTGTGCTTTTCATTTCTTAATGAAATATCATTTCTATTTTGAGTATGGATTTGTTTCAAAACACAAGAATCCTTTGTATAATTAAGCAAATAATTAGCCAAACAGAACGCATACATAATTAATTAAGCCCTGACATAACTCAAACATAATTAAACTAAGCCCTATCAGAACTCAGACATAATAAAACTAAGTCGTAAAAAGAACTCATACAAAATTAAACTAAACCGTAACAGAACTCAAACATAATTAAACTAAGCTGTAACAAACCTCACACATAATCTAACAAAACTCAACAAGAGTGAAAACACAAGCCAAGCCGTTACAGAACTCAGACATTCTTAAGCTAAGTCGTATTAGAACTCAGACATAATTAAACTAAGCCGTATCAGAACTCAAACATAATTAATGATCACCGTATCATAACTCAGACATAATATTAAACAAAGTTGTATCATAAGTCAAATAATTCTCTTAATGTAAGTGAAGATAACTTGTGCCTCTCAAAATTCCCTATTAGTAACTTTTGCATGTTCAATTTATGTTCATAACTAGTGTCTCTTCAATACTTGCGTATTTATATGAAATCATTAGTTCACAACTCCATCAATAAGCATCTAAGATTGTCGAAAAGTCTCACGAAGCAGACAACAATGGTGAAAGGTATGAAGTCAAACAACGTACGTAGAAGATTATCCATCGAGGGAGGTGGAGAGCCCATTTCGTCTACAAGAAGAAGCGGTTTACGCTTCGATCACAATGGTGCTTCCTGATGGACGACTCTCTATAAGGGAAGACCGGAAGAATGTCAAGGCACTTCTCAATTTTTTTCTGGACTTTTAAAGCGTATTGATAGCACATAGTTTTTTATAGTTTGTTTTTCCATTACACAGCCAAACCCTAAGTTATGTATTGCTTTACTCAACCCTTTCTTTGTATAGCTTAGTTGTATCCTAAAAATGGAACGGGGTAGTTTCATATTTAACACCTGAGTTATCTAGTTTTTATATACAACATGGCGGATGTATGGGACAAAGTCATTCCAGAAGTTAGGCGTATTAGAAAATTTCCTATCCCGTAAATCAGCCGTGAATATCATCTGTAATTTTTTTTCTCTGCTCCCATTGAATATAATGAATCTAACGGATACTATTATTCCAGTCTTTAATTTCATTTTTTCTCTCCCTCGATGTCTTCCCTCTCTTCGTCTTCGTCTTTATAGGGAGATGCGTTTCTTCGTCTGTGTTATAATAGTCGTTACGACTGCGTCACCTTACCTTTTAATGGCTTATCTACGTATAATAATTTTTCTTCAGTATGATTTACTGATTATATTTGGCTATACGACTGAGATATATTAGTTGTAACGACTAGGTTCTAAAACTTCATTCCAATCATGATATTACGAATGAGTTACTTAAAGATGTTGAGCTAGCTCGACCTCTGATATTACTCACGAAAGGTTGCTAAGACCATTGGTTGCCTCTATTTGACCCAGTAAAAATAGAGAAGAGATTGCTTTAGTGGTCATCTTCTATTTCTTACTCTGAAATATTAATTTTAAATATAATAGTTGATGTATAACCACAACATAATATATAAGGCAGCCACACCATATTACATAGAAATTAACTCAGCCAGAACATAATATATAACCCAGCCACATCATAATATATAACTCAACCACATCATAATATATTGAAATTAACTTAGTCACATCATAATATATAACACAACCACATCATCATATATAGTGTTAATGTTGAAGATTTTGTTATTTGAATAACCTAAATACTAATAATATAGATATACATGTTAAGATGTCGTATTACGAGGCAATGATGACTTATTACGTTACCGAGGTAAAGTACGTCTACACATTAATAACTCACTAAAGTTGTACCCGCGCTATGCACATGTTTATCATTATTATTTTGTAATAAATAATTATGATTAACACTTTATGTCATAAAATAATAGTACATATATAGATGAAATAGTTCACAATAACTTTGTAGGTAGATTAACTCTGTTCTAATATAAGATAAATTAAATGAGAGCTGTTAAAGTTGTAGATATAGCGACCCTCTGATAATGGTCACGAAAGGTCGCTAAGTTATCAACACTTGTTTAAGATAGGTGTATAAAAAGGGTATTACCAAGGTTTCTCATCTATCAATCAGACAAGAAAAGAATGACCAAACATATTCCATATATCTATTTCGACGAAGACTACCGCAGTTACCTACTCTACCGCAGACACCTACTGCAGTTAGCTCAACCTTCAGAATTCTTAAATGTTTCATCAACGGAGGTGGATTTCGAGAGTCAAGGGAGTGGTGGAGGAAAAAGGGTGGGGGAAGAATCGGTTCGAGGAGTTGAATCGGGTGAAGCATCCGTTTTGGGGAAGGAGCACTCAAGAAAATGGCATGTACCGGTACTTCGATGTCGTCGGTCGTGGGAACGCCGTTTCCGACAATGCTCAACTTCCCGCAACCGCCTTGTGGCATTGGATATACAAATATCACACTCTCGTTTCCTAATAGACGGACCTCTGATCCGGAGGACTGTAAGAGAGTCGTGGAAATAGTTGAAATTCTTTAAGACATTTTCAAGCAGATTGATGATTGAAGATATTTAGATTAAGTTTTTTAATATAATTATGTATTGTTTGTGCGTTTTTCATTTCTTAATGAAATATTATTTCTATTTTGAGTATGTATTTTTTTCAAAACAGAAGAAACATTTGTAAAACTAAGCGAATAATTAGCCAAACCGAACGCAGACATAATTAAACTAAAGAAACATTTCTTTTTTTCTCTGCTCCCATTGAATATAATCAATCTAACGGATAATATTATTCCAGTCTTTAATTTCACTTTTTCTCTCCCTCTCTTCCTCTTCGTCTTTATAGGGAGATGTGTTTCTTCGTCTGTGTTATAATAGTCGTTACGACTGAGTCACCTTACCTTTTAATGGATGATTTACGTATACTAATTTGTCTTCAATGTGATTTACTTATTATATTTGACTATACGGCTGAGTTATATTATTTGTAACGACTAGGTTCTAAAACTTCATTCCAATCATGATATTACATATGAGTTACTTAAAGATGTAGAGTTAGCTATGCCTCCGATAGTGCTCACGAAAGGTCGCTAAGACCATTGGTTGCCTCTATCTGACCTTTTAAAAATAGAGAATAGATTTGCTTTAGTGGTCATCTTCTATTTCTTACTCTGGAATATTAATTTTAAATATAATAGGATATGTATAACCACAACATAATATATAAGGCATCCACACCATATTACATAGAAATTAACTAAGCCAAAACATAATATATAACCCAACCACATCATAATATATAACTCAGCCACATCATAATATATTGAAATTGACTCAGTCAAATAATAATATATAACTCAACCACATCATCATATATAGTGTTAATGTTGAATATGTTGTTATTTAAATAACCTAAATACTAATAATATAGAGATACATGTTACGATGTCGTATTACGAGGCAATGATGACTTATTACGTTACCGAGGTAGAGTACGTCTGCAAATTAATAACTTACTAGAGTTGTGCCCGCGCTATGCACGTGTTTATTATTATTTATTTTTTGTTATTTATAATTATGATTAACACTTTATGTCATAAAATATTAGTATATATATATATATAGATTAAATAGTTCACAATAACGTTTAAGTAGATAAACTATGTTTTAATATAAAATAGAGTTAACGAGAGTTATTAAATATGTAGATATAGCGACCCTCTATAATGCTCACGAAAGGTCGCTAAGTTATCATCACTTGTTTAAGATGGGTGTATAAAAAGGGTATTACCAAGGTTTCTTATCTATCAATCAGACAAGAATAAAATGATGAAACTTATTCCATATAACTATTTCGACGAAGACTACGCAGTTACGTACTCTACCGCAAAAACCTACTGCAGGTAGCTCAACCTTCGGAATTCTCAAACGTTTCATCAACGGAGGTGGATTTCGAGAGTCAAGGGAGTGGTGGAGGAAAAAGGGTG
>OVAO01000894.1:0-17580 GCA_900406285.1 Biscutella auriculata | reverse complement strand
TTTCATACGCCAATAACAACACAACTACTATCCGTTCATCTAATCTAATTTTAATAATTCATACGTCTTATAACTTTATAAGTAAGTTTGTTAATAATACATAATATTCAAGAATCCTCTCTCTACAATAGTATCTAAATCTAGAGAAAATTTGTCACAAAATTGCGTATTGAATTCATTACTTTCAATCTTAGACCAACAAAATTTGGATTAATATTTCCACATCTTCTCTCGTTTACCCATTTCAAAACAAGCCAAACAAAACATTTAGCTTGATACCACATATATGGGGAAAAAGGATTGAGTTATCACAACACTTCACATTTCTTTTGTATGATTAGACAATAAGAGGAAGAAACTATGCAAAAGTCATTTACAATCTCTTAAGTCTGTAAAGTATTTACCCTAGTAGAGAAACTAGTCAAAGATAAGTGGAAAGAGAGATTTATTTCAAAGCTCTGTGCTCTTGACTTGTTTCAGCTTCTTCTCCTCCAATCTCTTTCTCACAGATTTGAACACCTGGACAAAACGAAATGGTATGTTATTATAAAGCCATTCAAGATATGTTCTTATACACAGACTTGATCACCTGGACAGAGAACTCGAAGAAACACAACAGCGAGGTTAGTGAAAAAGGTATAAGAATGTTGCACAAAGTCCATGTCACCACCGTGTGCGTTCTCGATGAGTTCCTGTGTCTTCACCACTATGTACCCCACATAGATCATGAGTCCAAAGAATAGCTGTAAATATGAAGGTTGATACAACTATGTAAGTATTTCCCTATTAACCACATACAATTTTCTTCTCACCCTTGAAGACAGAACTTACCGTCAACTTTAACTTGAAGATAGATGCAGAGCCTGTGAATATCGAAGATGCAGATTGCAACACCATAAGAATGGACATACCAGAAGAAAGCAGTCCTACAAGGTATATGTACTCTCTACGCCTTGTCAACATTGCTGCGACCGAGAAACACAGAAATGCTACTGCCAGTCCCACAAATGCAGTGATCAGGATGCTAATGAAAGAAGAGAAAAAACATTCAATTGTCAATTTCTAGAAGCTTGTGTATAGGTTTCTTTTAAGACATGAACACATCATATGCATATTCATAAGTCACCTTAAATCACGATTAATGGCAATCTCCATTATTAGACCAATTGAAACACCATTAAGAAGGGCACACAGAAACAGAAGGGAGAGCCGCTTTGCTGCATTAGAGTTGAGAAAAAGCCACATAATTGTAAGACATTAGAATTATGGATTCATCTTCAAACAACAACAATTATAAGTGATGGAAACCTACTTGGGTTTTCATATGGACGCGGAGAACGAACCCAGGTCACGCATCTAATAAGTCCAAGAGTACTGACAAATCCACCGATATTCCAGAGCATATGGAGGTAGGCTCCTAACGCAGACGCAAGAAGAACACAGCATAATGTGAGATACACCTACAAATTTCCACAACGAGCATAGAATCAAGAACACGAAGAAAACCTCTCTCAACTCTCTTTTCGCTAAGCGAACCAACAGAAACAAACGCTATTAAGAATACAACAACGAGAAGTCGAGAACCAATACTGAAACAAAATCTGTTGCACTAAGAATCTTTGAAACGAAATGATTCACCGATCAATCGAGTTAACTGAAGAAATGAAATACAAGTTTCATCGTTGGTATTTCTGTACAAATCCCTCTCTCTCTCTCTCTGTCTCTCGCTGCGTTTCTCTCAGCTTTCTTTTCACTAATTGAATCAATTAAAAACCACGATCAAGATCCAAGAACACTAGGAAAATGAAAATCGATGGAGACAGTATGTTGCTTTAAGAAGAAATTGATTCCCCAAATCAATCATCTCATGCCAAGAAACAAACCTTAGAATGAAAGAAGAGAATCAATCGGATACGATGAACTTACACGCGTAAGATGATTCTTCACGGCCGGAGAGAGTTCACGGAAGTTGTTGAGAAAAGCCAAAGAGAAGAAGACATCCATTGCTTTTTGCACGATTATGCTTCAGAGAGAAGGCGCCACAACAGAATTTCAAATGCGATGACGATGACCCAATTGGAGACTTGCCATATTTATACACTAATTTGGCAACAACGTTCCAGTTCTTTATAACAAATTTCCAGAATTACCCTTGCCCACGTGGAATTCCTCAGAAGAACGCTCCACAGTGGCGGGATACAGTTGACAGTTGGACACAGTTACACAGATTACAACAACGTTACGTAGTTTATATTTCATAGAAAGAAACGACATACATGTTACCTCTTCGACGATAATCACTTGTTGGGACACTGAGTGAGTCGGGGAAACAAAGAAACCATAACGTTGGCGTTGCATCTACAGCAAGACCTGATGTTTTCAACATCTGAAAACATGCAGAGAGAGACGTGAAGTTTTCCCCTTTTTGGAGCACATAAGTTAGTTAAACACTTAAACTAGCATATTTCTTCTCATGTTTGGACAAAGTAGCGAAGATGGCTCAGAAAGATTGAGAGGAGAGTTACCATACAATTGAAGTCATGGGCAAAAGATTTTTTCCAAGTTGATAATCTTGTAAGATGTGCAATAATCGGATAAATAGAAGCTAGAAAACGAGTTAAGATAACAGAATAAATCACGATAATAAACCCAATAAATAAATTGTTGAGGCGATAATTGATCTCTTTCCTTAACTCAAATTATCCCCGTATATGGTACGATTTTTGTGAGAGTAGTGATCCCAGGATTCAACAACAAATCTAACCACGAAAAACTCGTGATAGATTTAGCGAACCAAAAATAATTACGAACACACTCGATCAAAACTTACGTGAGTATTGAATTGGTGAGAGAAACAATTTTTCAGAGAGAGACGATTAAAAGTATGCTCTGTAAATAAGAGGCTATGTCATTATATAGGTTTTTGTTTTTCAAAACCCTTAACCCACTTTGTCCGTAAGTCTCGTGAGTGAAGAAGTAATCTTCAACGAGCAAATCACGGAGTCGTTAAGTGGAAGACGATGTCTCGTAAGTGGCATATGCCATCTCTTAATGGGCTTACCAAACCCCACCCCATTTCCCTTCATATTAAACCAATATTGGTCCAACAATCTCCCACATGAATAGAAATTAATCTAGACATTCTAGGACGAGACGTACTTAGCAGACTGTACTGAAATCAAAATCTAGACTGACTATACTAACTAGACTTATCCTTAGACTGACAGACTCTCGAGTGTGTTACGAAAACTCGGTTGTGTTTGAGTTGGTGGCACTTTTAAGCCTTTAACCACTCATAGTTAATATATGTCAGGTTTACTTTACTAGGAGGTGAACATGATGTTTTGAACAACCCGATGTTTTATGTAAACCGAGACAACATGTATAATGCAACTTTGTTTTCTCGTAGAACTTGGTTCTCTATTTTGTTCATTGTGGCCTTGAACGATTCCTGGTTTTTCATGAGTGAACTTAGAGAATATAGCCTGATATTCATTCTCCTAGAAACGGCCCCATTTCACACTCATATAGGTGATTTACCATGTACAATATTCAATAATATTATTGCGTTTGTAGCTATCGTATCATTAAAAGCTTTCGCTTATCCTTTTTTCATATTGTAGCACTTTTATCATCTTAGGAGTTGGGATGAGAGTCTTAGTCTAACTAGACTTATCCTAGACTTAGACTGACAGACTCTCGAGTGTGTTACGAAAACTCGGTTGTGTTTGAGTTGGTGGCACTTTTAAGCCTTGAACCACTCATAGTTAATATCTGTCAGGTTTAATTTACCAGGAGGTGAACATGATGTCTTGAACCACCCGATGTTTTATGTAATCCGAGACAACAGGTATAATGCAACTTTGTTTTCTCGTAGAACTTGGTTCTCTATTTTGTTCATTGTGGCCTTGAACGATTCTTGAATTTTCATGAGTTAACTTAGAGAATATAGCCTGATATTCATTTTCCTAGAAACGGCCCCATTTCACACTCATATAGGTGATTTGCCATGTACAATATTCAATAATATTATTGCACTCGTAGCTATGGCATCATTAAAAGCTTTCGCTTATCCTTTTTCATATTGTAGCACTTTTATCATCTTAGGAGCTGGGACGAGAGTCTTAGTCTAACTAGACTTATCCTAGACTTAGACTGACAGACTCTCGAGTGTGTTACAAAAACTCGGTTGTGTTTGAGTTGGTGGCACTTTTAAGCCTTGAACCACTCATAGTTAATATCTGTCAGGTTTACTTTACCAGGAGGAGAACATGATGTCTTGAACCACCCGATGTTTTATGTAAACCGAGAAAACAAGTATAACGCAACTTTGTTTTCTCGTAGAACTTGGTTCTCTATTTTGTTCATTATAGCCTTGAACGATTCCTGGTTTTTCATGAGTAAACTTAGAGAATATAGCCTGATATTCATTCTCCTAGAAACGGCCCCATTTCACACTCATATAGGTGATTTACCATGTACAATATTCAGTAATATTATTGCGTTCGTAGCTATGGAATCATTAAAAGCTTTCGCTTATCCTTTTTTCATATTGTAGCACTTTTATCATCTTAGGAGCTGGGACGAGAGTCTTAGTCTCAAAGTGCTCTTAGCGGATATTCTTGAATTATTTTTCTCTTTGAACGTACTTCTTGGGATCTCCAGTCATGATAGGTTGGGTTTCCATCAAGCATCCTGTTTTTTCATAGGCTTTAAACCCATTCCTCTTGATGATTTTGCAACTATATCTCGTGACAGTCCTTTCGTAAATGGATCTGCTAGGTTGTCAACCGATTTTATGTAATCTATTGTGACTACACCGCTTGAGATAAGTTGTCTAATGGTCTTATATTGTCTTCTGATATGACGAGATTTGCCATTATAGAGACTATTCTGAGCCCGAGCTATAGCTGATTGACTGTCGCAATGTACTCGTATAGTTGGCACAAGTTTCTCCCACATCGGAACATCTTCCAGAAAGTTTCTGAGCCATTCAGCTTTTTCAGCTGCTTTGTCTAATGCTATGAATTCTGATTCCATAGTAGACCTGACCAAAACTCTTTGTTTGGTAGATTTTCAAGATATTGCTACTCCTCCTAAGGTAAAGATGTACCCACTGGTGGATTTAGAATTCTTAGAATCTGATATCCAATTATCATCATTGTATCCTTCTAAAATTGTTGGTTCTTTATCGTAGTGCAGTCCAAAGTCTTTGGTATAACACACGTAGTTTAGTGCTCTCTTTATCGCATTTCAGTGTTTATGACCCGAGTTACTAATATAACGACTTAGTACATTTACTGTGTGTGCTAGATCTGTTATAGTACAATTGGTCAAGTACATTAGACTACCAATTACACGTGCATACTCATTTTGTGATACCGCATCACCATAGTTTTTCGTTAGGTGGATTTAGGGATCCAATGGAGTTTTTGTTGTACTATTAGGATAAGATAACTCTGTAATGCGATTGGGATAAGATAACTCTGTTTGAATTTCTTGTGATTTCAATCCCGAGAATAACATATGCTATTCCCATATCTTTCATGTCAAATTTTCCTTTGAGTGTTTTTTGTATGATTGATTATGTCTTTATTGCTTCCAATAATGAGCATATCATCGACATAAAAGCATAACAAAACATACCCCTTCTTGGTGTTTTTGTAATATATGCATTTGTCACATTTGTTAATTTTGAAACCATCTGACATCATAGTGGTGTCAAACTTTTCATGCCATTGTTTAGAAACTTGTTTAAGTCCATATAATGACTTAACGAGTCGAAAAACTATGTCTTCCTGTCCCAGAACGACGTAACGCTCAGGTAGTTTCATGTAAATCTCCTCTTCTAATTCACCATTTAGAAAAATAGTTTTTACGTCCATTTGATGGATTTCTAGGCCTCTAATAGATGTGATACTTATCATCAACCTTATTGACGTGATTCTCGACACCGGAGAATATGTGTCAAAATATTCCTTGCCTTCTTTTTGTCGGAATCCTTGGACTACAAGCCTAGCTTTGTATTTATTGATAGCTCCGTCAGACTTTAGTTTTTGTGTGAAGATCCATCTATACCCTAATGATTTGCAACCCTATGGTAAATTTGTGATATACCATGTATGGTTTTGCATAATGGAATCAATTTTATTTTTGATGGTTTCGTTCCAGTATGGAGCGTCAGGTGCAGACATGACTTTTGCCAAAGTTCGTGGATTTTTCTCTACTAAAAATGCCATTAAGAACTCATCGCCAAAATATTTTTCCATTCGAGGTCTTTTGCTCCTTCTAGGTTCAGCTTTTGGTTCGATATCTGAAATATCATTTACTGAAATTTCGACATTTTTCTCAATTTCTGAGTTATTGTCGTCTCTTTCTTTTCGAGTTCGTTTTGAACTTTGCTTTTCTTTGCATGGAAAAATATTCTCGAAGAAAGACGCATTTCTCGATTTAATTACTGTATTCACATGAATGTCAGATATTTCAGATTTGTGCACCAGAAATGGATAAGCACTACTATTATGTGCATATCCGATGAAAATGCAATCCATAATTTTAGGTACAATAGTTACCTTTTTAGGAGGTGGGACTGCCACTTTTGCCAGACACCCCCACACTTTGAGGTATTTGTACAAAGGTACATTACTTTTCCATAATTCATTCGTAAGGTGTTTTTCCTGTTACTTTGTGTGGAATTNCCCCCCCCCCCCCCCCCCCCCCCACATGTTCTAGGTAACTCAGATTCATGTAACATTGCATTCGCAATTTCTTTTAGAGTTCAGTTTTTTTGTTCCGCGACTCTATTAGATTATGGTGAATAAGGAGCAGTAGTCTGGTGTATTATTCCATGTTGTTTACAGAATTCATTGAATGGACCATCATACTCGTCTCCTCTATCGCTTCTAACAATCTTGATTGTTGTTTTAAGCTGATTTTCAACCTCAAGTTTAAATTCCTTGAATTTTTCTAAGGTTTCATCTTTACTACGTAATAAGTATACATAACAGTATTTTGTGCAATCATCAATGAAAGTCACAAATTACTTTTTTCCCACCTCTTAATTGTATGTACTTCAAGTCACATAAATCAGCGTGAATTAACCCTAGAGGTTCTTTAGTTCGTTCAACCTGAGGAGATGGTGTTTTAGTGAGTTTAACTTGTACTTCACATTTTTCTTTGCTTGTTTTGCATTTTGGAATCAGGTTAAGATTCATTAATCTATGTAATGCTTTGTAATTAACATGACATAAACGTTCGTGCCCTTTATCAAAAGACTCAACCAAATAACCAAAAGGGTTTTTCTTATTCATTGAAACTTTCGAAATTACATTATTTTTTTGGGAGGACGTGAGATTGGTTCAACACATATTTTGACCAGTCCATCCTTACAATAACCTCTACCAATTTGAGTACCATTCTTCTTAATTACTAGCTGGTCTGCCTCAAGGTTGGTAGCAAATCCGTGCTTGCTGAGCAGAGTTCCAGAAACTAGGTTCTTTCTCATGTCAGGTACATGCTTCACATTATGCAGTTTGAGCTCCATTGTAGAAGTCATCTTCAGAACCACAATACTAAGACCTTCAATCTTCGAGACTACTGTGTTACCCATGAATAACTGCTCGTTTGATTTGCTCTTCTGATAGGTGTTGAACATTGTCCTATCAGTGCAAATGTGCGTGGTAGCTCCAATGTCATACCACCACTCCTTTTGGTTGTCCTCAACCATGTTGGTTTCAATGACTACTGCACACATATCTTCTTCAGTAAGAGTTGCCTGATATCTCTCATTCTTGAGCCTTTTCCGACAATCTTCGAATTTGTGTCCAATATATTGCAGTAGTTGCACTTTCCTTGTAACTTTTCACCCTTTTATTGAAAACCCTTTTTCTTAAAGGATGGTCCAACAACTTTCAAAGGTGCAGACGCTTTGGGGGACTTATCATGTGGGTATCCTTTAGCAGAGGCGTAAGTAGCATGGGGATATGCCTTAGCTTTTCCTTTTTCATTTCCCTTTGTCTCAGCCACATGGACGATATGCTCCTCTGCTCTGAACCTATCAGTGTTTCGGTTCCTAGCTTCCCTCTGAAGCTTTCGAATGAGATCTTCAGGAGACATCCTCTTCTTCTTGTGCTTGAGGTAGTTCTTGAACGTTACCCAGCTTGGAGGGAGCTTTTCCATGAAACAGTTCACTTGAAATAGGTCACAAAGTTTCATACTTCAGCTTCGCATTCATGGAAGATCAGTTGCAGAGCTTTAACTTGATCCATGATGGGGTTTGAGTCCACCATTTTGAAGTTCATAAGTTTCTATGTTGCAAAATTATAGCAATCGGTGTCTTCAACTCTGTATTTGTACTCTAGAGTTCGCCAAAGTTCTTTTGTTGTGGGAATTTTATAGTGGAGGTTGAACAGCGGGGTAATCAGCCACCCCAAAATTAAACCTCTGCACAGAAAATCTGAGTGCTTTCAAGTGTCAATGGTTGCGAGAGTTTGGGGATCTCGATCCATTTCGACTGAAATGAGAGGTTTTTCCTCCGTGATGAACTTGTCCATCCTCAGATGTGCCAGAAAAAGAGCATTCTCTTTTGCCATTTTTTGAAGTCTTTGCCATTTAATTTCTCTGGCGCAAGACTTTCCACGAGAGCACTTGTGATGGCCTGAGGAGTAGACTACTGCACATGTGGAGCACTCGTACTGCCAGATTGGTAGAGACCACCGCCGAAAGTGAGACGACGTACGGGGTCTGTATCTCCTACAACTATCTCATCCCAAGCATGTATTCTTTCTCAAGTCCACTATTTCAGTCGGGAGAACGTTCTTGGGAGTCTGTTCTTCAGTAGTCATCTTGAAGACCACAAAAAAATTTGATCAGTAACGCGATTAAAAAGAAAAAACAAAAAAAAATGATGTGATTTTTTTTATTTAAAAAAAATCGCGTAAAAAATCGCGTTGTTTTTCAGTTTCAGATCTGAAAATCGTGTTGTTTTCTAATCTGAAAAATCGCGCTGTTTTTTTGTTATGATCTGAACGTCGCGTTGTTTCAGATTATGATCCGAACTTCGCGTTGTTTGCAATTCTGGACCTAAACATCACGATGTTTCACAGTTTGTGACTCAACAGCATGTTGTTTTGATTATGGGACTGAACAACGCGCTGTTTCATAGTCTGTAACTCAATAGCGTGCTGTTTTAATTCTGGGAAAACAGCAGGATGTTTTTTCTCCTCTGGGTAAACGGCACGCAGTGCGATTTAACCCATAATTGCGATTTAAAATCCCGTTTTGACAAAATATTGTATTTTAGCCCAAAATCGCAATTTAAAATCGCGTTTGCCCTGAATCGTGTTTTGAAATCATGTATGCGATTAGAAATCGCGTTAGTGATTTAAATTTGCGATTTAATTATCGCGTTTGCAGGTATACGTCTCGCATTTTGCGGGTTTACAATACTATGTTCTGTTGGTTTTGATTTCGGGACTTGAAAACGTTTTTAAAACTGAAATTTTGAAAAAACATTTTATAAAACGCGTTTAGAAATCACGTTTGGGAAATCAAATTTGAAAACCAATTTTCAAAAAAAGAAATCTGATCCAGAAGCTTTGAAAAGAGACTTTTGTCGGATGTAAAAGTAAACCAAAACAGATTGACGATTTTTGTTTTACGTGGTATAATGCGATTTAACTCGTTTATGAAACAACGTTTGTATAATCAACCCGGAAATAATGCAATCTGGAAAACCGTTTTATAATGCAATTCGGAAAATCGTAATTGTTACCAATTGTGGCAAAAGAAAATCCTACAGGTAAAAATCCGATCTATAACTCGTGAGATCACAAAATAAACAGATTATAATAACCGATTAAAGCAGAAAATTTTAATTTGAGTTAAGATTGTAAGAAGTGCAATAATCGGATAGATAGAAGCTAGAAATGAGTTAAGATAGTAGAATAAATCAAGATAATAAACCGGATAAATAAATTGTTGAGGCGAGAATTGATCTCTTTCCTTAACTCAAATTACTCTCCGTATATGGTACGACTTTTGTGAGAGTAGTGAGTCCATGATTCAACAACAAATCTAACCACGAAGAACTCGTGATAGATTTAGCGAACTAAAAATAATTACGAACACACTCGATTGAAACTTACTTGAGTATTGGATTGGTGAGAGAAACGATTTTTCAGAAAGAGACAATTAAAAGTATACTATGTATATAAGAGGCTATGTCATTATGTAGGTTTTTGTTTTTCAAAACCCTTAACCCACTTTGTCCGCAAATTTCATGAGCGAAGAGTAATCTTCAACGAGCAAATCACGGAGTCGTTAAGTGGAAGACGAAGTCTCGTAAGTGGCATATGCCATCTCTTAATGGGCTTACCAAAGCCCACCCTATTTTTCTTCACATTAAACCAATATTGGTCCAACAAATCTTACACTGTAGTAGAGCTATTTGGATTTGCAGGTAAGCTATGTTACATCATAATACAACGAGAAAAAGAACCATAAGACCATCTCCATTGCTAATATTTAAAAATGGGATTTTCTCAATTTCTTTTAACCTTTAGTATTTTAATAATGTAGAAAGAGACTTATTTTCTCGGTCAATAGTTGCATGGCACATAGAGAGACTTATTCTCTCGGTCAAAAGCTGCGTGAGACGTACTGAGAAGGTTCTAAAAACTCTAAAATCAGATATTTTTCAGATACTCTGACCTTAAAATATTATTATTTGGGCACATAAACTCATTTCCAGAGATTCTTCTCATCCCCATTGGAGATGCTCTAATTATTTGTTATTGGGATGAAAATGTTCTACGATGGAAAATTGATGCATTTTTTTTATTAGTATATAAAATTTATGGGCCAATTCATTAATTATCAATTGATATAAATTTTTTTATCTATAATAATAATCTTAATATATGAAAGTTAGCTTTTGAAGAATTTAAGGTATCGACTTCATTCTCCAAAGACTTACTATAGCTTGCCACGTCATCGTACATAAACTACATATGATCAATTATTTTTTAAAAATTTTAGAAGCATTTATTTATTTCTTATTTACTCTTAGGCACTAGGTCTGGGCAAAAAACTCATACCCATTTACCCACCCGAAAACCACCCGAAACAAACCGGGTTTGGTTTGGTCTGGTTAAGAGGATGTAAACCGAATGGGCCGAATGATGGAGGTAAATGACTTATCGGGTTGGACCTGGTAAGTTCCATAACCCGTTCGGAGGTCCATTTGGAGGCCCATTTGGAGGCCCATTCGGAGGCCCAGGCAGAAGTCCATTAAGGGGAAACCCTACGTCCATTAAGAGAACGTAAAACATTATCTCTCTCTCGTTCGCATCAGCCTTTGCGAGAAATCTCTTCATCTTCTCCGTTTAACTTTTTCACGTTTCACCTTTATCGAGTTGCGAACCAATGCTATAAACCCGATGTCTTTCTTGTACAATCTCAGCTCACCGCGTTCTGAATTCTCCGTGAATCGTTCAGAGGTTAGGATATCGATTCCGATTTCCATTCTAAGTTCACATTTTGATTTCGATTCTGAATTGCATGACTGTTTTAGGTTTAAAGTTTGATTTCGATTATGATGTATGTTTTGATTATGATTTCGATTCGTTATTTATATGCATGTTTGATTTATGTGACGATCTATGATTTATTTGACAAGCTTTGATTTCTGGTTTGCATGTTCGTTATTGATACCAATTAATATCCTGATCTGCATGCTCGTTACTGATAGAGATTGTGATTTTCATGCTCGTCAATATTCTGTTTTTCCTTTTGATTTATATTTCGATTCTGATATATGTTCTGATTTGTATTCTGATTTGCATGATTGTTTTAGTTTTGGATTTTGATTTGGAAACTGATATATGTTTTGATTATGAATTCTATTCATACTGGTATGCATGTTTTGATTCATGAGTTCGATTCATAAATATTTTGATTCGTTCTGATTTGCATGTTCGTTATTGATATATGTTTTGAATCAAAACTTTTGATTATGATTTCGATTCATACTGGTATATATGTTAAGATCTATGAGTAGAATTCATACTGATTCGTATGTTTGCCGCTGATTCATACTGATTTGCATTTTTTGATTTCGATTTTGATTCTGATATATATTAATATAATGAGTGTTTTGTTAAATGTGTTTAATTTAGATTTCTTATCGTAATTACTTTCTAACCATTGATATTTGATGGTTAGTTTTATTTTTAGATGGATTTTTCTGAAGCAGAGGTGAACCTAAACAGTAATACAGATGGTGCTGAAAACTGTGTCACTCCGGATAGCACAAGCAAACGGAAGGATCTTCCCACTAGTTCAACGAGTCGCCCTTCATCAGCAAAGAAGGTACTCGTTGCCAAGTCAGGTGTGTGGTCGCATTACACGAGGCTAAAGGAGAACCGGAATAAGTGCGTTTGCAACTATTGTGAGAAAACATTCTCCTGCCTCACGACGTCTGGCACTTCGAGTCTCCAGAGACACTTAAACATTTGCGCGTCGTACAAAACATGGATGGAAGGACAGAACCAATCTGTAATTGGTAGTCCATCATCATCATTGACCAATGTCAGAGTATCGGAGCAGACCTTCCGAGAAGCCACAAACGAACTTATCGTATTAGGCCAGTTGCCGCTTTCGTTTGTCGACAGCATGGCTTGGAAGCACATCTGCAACAAGGTCAGTTTTGATTATATCTTTTAATTTATTATTCAAAATAACTGCAATTGATTACTAATGTTGTCTTGATTTCATTGTAGGTGAACTTCTGCAAGCCACATGCAAGAAGGACTGCCACAAGGGATATTGTGGAGATGTTTGTGCAAAGGAAAGCGGCATTGAAGACCTGGATGACAACTAATAAACAAAGAGTTTCTCTCACGACTGACATCTGGGTTGCACAAACCACTGGTAAGTTTATCAGTGTCTTAATCTAGTTAAAAAAATGTTTACTTACTTGCTAACTAATGATCTTAACTTATCTTATGGTCGTAGGTGCAAGCTATATGGTGGTTACAACACACTTTGTCGATACAAATTGGGAACTCAAGAAGATAATCTTAGGCTTCAAGTGTGTGACTGATCACAAAGGTCAGACCATCTCAACCATTCTCCTTGAATGTCTTGCTGAGTGGGGTATCGATAAAGTATTTAGCATTACGGTTGATAATGCTACTGCTAACGGGTCTGCATTGAGAATATTTCATCGGGAATTTAGTGCTGGTAATGTCGAATCTGTAGTGTTAGATGGGAGTTATTTGCATGTGCGTTGTTGTGCTCATATAATCAATCTGATTGCAAAAGAAGGATTGACTGAATTAGGTAATAGTGTAGAAACAATAAGAAATGGAATTTAGTATGTTAGGTCTTCTACCACTAGGTTGAAATCGTTTGAGACTAAGGTTGACTTGGGCAACATGAAACGGGGTAGTTTGCCTTTGGATGTCAAAACTAGATGGAATTCGACTTTTCTGATGTTATCTGGGGCTATACAGTTCAAGTTGGCTTTTGATAAGATGGAATCTGAGGATAAGCTTTACAATGACTACTTTTTGGAATTAGAAAATGGGAAAAAGAGGATTGGACCTCCTACTAGTACTGATTGGCCAACAGTTGAGAGATTGGTTCATTTTCTTGTTATTTTCTATAATAGCACTCTCACTGTTTCTGAATCGAGTACTGTGAACTCTTATAAGTGTTACGGTGTTATTGTAACAATAGAGAGCAATCTGAAAGAAATAGCTTGTAGTAAGGACTCTGAAATGCGGGATAGAGCTAGTGAGATGTTGAGTAAATTCCACAAGTACAGGGATGGTGTTAAGAACATCAATAAGATGTTAATTGTTGCTGCTGTGTTCGATCCTAGGAAGAAACTTAATTTCTGCAAATTGTGTTTCGGTACTTTGTATGGGAAAGATTTTGTGGAGTCTAAGGAAATATATGAGTCTGTGTCTTGCTTGCTAACCTCTCTGTATAGAGAGTACTCTTCTCGGCATGTGAAACCGAGTGAGAGAACACAGTCTCAACAGACACAGAGTCAGAGTACTGTGGAAAAAACTGTGAACCGAATGCCCTTTGTTTTATCTGGTTTCAAGTACAACAACATAGACTGTGTGTACAAGGAACTAGTTGATGAAACTGGAGTTGCTAATGTTCGTGATGAGTTGGACATTTATCTTAAAGAGCATGTTGAAAATCCTAATGTTATGGTAGGAGCAGAGTACAATGTACTCGGTTGGTGGAAGGTTAATGCATTGAAGTTCCTTGTTTTATCCGAAATTGCTAAGGATGTACTTGCTATGCAAGTGTCCTCAGTGGCATCAGAGAGTGCGTTTAGCACTAGTGGTCGAGTATTGGATCCATATAAGAGTTGTTTAACTCATTATATGATAGAGGTCCTATTGTGCACTGAGCAATGGATGAAAGCAAATATTCAAATGACGGACATTTCAGTTACGAGAAACGAACAAATGCTAGTCGAGGTTGAGTTATTGGATAAGCTGGAAAAGTGTATGTCTTGTCTACTTCTTATTATTTCAGATTTCATTCTTTCGATTTTTATTTTCTTGTGCTGATGAGTATGACTTCTTCAGTATTTAGGTACCCCAGTTCGCAATAAAAAAGTTTTGGAGTCGTGGAATGCTGGAGCAGTGGAGTGGAGCAGCAACGGCCTGGAGCATTGCAGTGGAGTAATGGAGTCTTTAAGCAGCATTGGAGTGGACTGGAGCAACGGCCTGGAGCATTGGAGTGAAGTCTTTAAGCAGCCGAAACTTATGCATTACTTATGTTACATAAGTTATGTATTTTGCTTGTTATGTTATTCACAATTTCAGTTTATGTTTTGGATTGTTGAACAATGTGTTTACATTTTCAATTTTTCAATGTCAATGACTATTTAAGTTTTACTGATATTGAATACTTGTCTTATCAATAACAGGATTTCAGGTTATCAATAATATTGAATATTTGCTTTATCAAAAATATCATATTATGTTATATTACCTAGGTTTTTTTCGGGTTTGTGTCCCAAAATCGATACACTAAGGGCCCCGAATTGATCCAAAAAGGGTAAAAAACCCAAATGGGTGTAATATTATTGATAAAAACCAAACCGCACCCGAAAATAATAACCCAAACCAAACCCGACCCATTTCAAAAACCCGAATAGGTCAATTTCAATTGGTAATTTCAATCCGTACCCGATTGGGTGTACCCGAAACCCGAATGGACGCAATGCCCAGACCTACTTGGCACGTTTCTTCTTCTCAAATTAATTATAGGACACTTAAAAAAAACTCTCTCTCCTCTCGAATCGTTTTGTCTACCAAATCCAACTCCTTCATCTTCTTCTTATTTGAATTTTCTAAGATTTGAGTTTTATAAAAGATGAAGGGAAGCTAAAATCTCCTGGTCAAAAGAAAACCTATTTTGATAAGTCAAGGGCAAATACTCGATTCTTTTAGATCTTTTTGTAGGTTTATTGACTGATGGAAACAGCTAAGAATCCTGGTCGTGGTTCTCGTGCAGTGACACTCGAGATGGCAGAGAGGATAATACTTTGATTGGGTTCAACGACGTCTGAGACATCGAAAGAGAATCTGATTTTTTGATGCGATGGTGAGGCAGTATATCGGTACTCGATAAAGTCTGGCCATATCTCTTCAGCCTACATCTCCGATGAACAAATGATGCAAACAAGGTATGTGTGAATATAAAGCTGTTGTTCACTTTTTTCTGTAAACTTAGAACTCACATGATTTAATGGTTGTAAACGTATGTCAGCTTTGAGTTACTTACAACCACTTATTTGCTGAAGCTAACGTTTATCAGTAGCTATTTTAGATCTGTAGTGAATTCTCTAATATAAAGACAGATATAACCTGTGAGTGGGAGGTTTTAAGATTCCCTTTGATTTACTCACTTCTCTTGCTTCCTTATCTCTAGTTTCGGATCGACCATGACCAAATCAGTTAACAGGTGAGGTTCTTAAGATCTCCTTTGCCCTTTTAATATCCGATGATTTTTTCCTATGTGATTGTTCTGTTTTCCAATGATGCTAATGATGTGTGGAATAATCACATTGGTAGACAGGGCAGATAAAACTAGGACCTTACTCATGGTGTATGCGTGTAAGCACATCTCCTTGATTTCTACTATGACCAAGATCATGCTTAAGTTGTAACTTGATCTTTAACATCATCGTGGGTTATATCAATGTATTTTGCTTTTTAATGTACTTGAAAACCATTCACTGTAGAGAAGCTAGAAAGAGATATCGGTGGGTCCTTGCATCATTGTTTTTCTCTTCCCATCTTGTGACTTTTTTGTAGCTAAAACTAGTCGACCCATCGTCTATATACCAAAAACTAGCACAATCCATGTTGAAGTTTGACGAGGTACTACAATTTCTAAGTGAAATTTTTTCTTATCATCCTAGGTTGTATCTGTTTTAAGTAGATTGAAGGACTGCGAGAAACAGTTACTAGAAGCCAAATGTCCCTTCAAGACCTGCTTTTGATTGTTATTTTGTTTCTTCAGGTTTGGCTAAAGAGGGTGGAGATGATTACGATATGGCTGAGATGATCGAAAGTGAAATCAACTCTCTCTCTAAAGAAATTGATCTTGAAAAACAACTCAAGGTTTAAGACCCTTTTTCTTCAGCATGTTATTAAGCAATGCCTTTGGACTTGGCAACTGAATGTGGAATGTTGCTAATTTGTATTCATATAACTCGAGAAGAGTCTATTGAGAAAAGGCTCGAGCTTTGTGCTGTTGCTGATCAAGAACCGCAAGTGAAAGAGTCTGATGAGTCTAGGCCAATCTTCTATGGTTTGGTTGCTTCCTGTTCCGCCATTATTGAAATAGAGTTAACGAAAACATATGAAGCCAACAAAAAAATGGATCTTCGTCTTCAAGAAGCGGTGAAATTAGTGAGACCAACGAGATAAAGAAGATGAGTGCAACAATGATAATGAATCCAAGGTAGATTCGAATAAGCACAAATTCTATTTTGGAAGTAACTAAGGTGGATTTTTTTTCATTGCTTCTAAAATTTGGCAGGCTTTTGAGTTCCTTTCCCAGATTGTAAAGAAGAGCAATTTGAGTACATAGATTAAACCAGTAGTTTTATTACTCAGCTTGAAGAGGTTCTTTCTATTGTGCCTCCATAGCAGAATCTACTTACTCATCTATGTAAAAGGGCAAAGGATTAGTTCGGGTTGGAGATATACTTAGTCTTATTCAAGTGGAAGAACCTGTTAATTTGAATGATATATAATTGCATGCAACATTTGGTGTTGTAGTATTCAATGACTTGGTTGTCTCTATTGTAGCAAGTGATTTGTTTCTCTTTTCCATTATTCTAAATGATGTTTGGTTTCAGGTGGGAAGGCCTGAGGTGGTTACACTCATTCTATTGGATAGAGAGGTAAGATTACCAAGTGCCAAAATATAGCCTTGTGATATGTCTGAACCTAGGTCCCTTCTTTTCAAACTAACAACCAAGTATACCGCACACCTGTTAAATGTATTCACATGGTGCTACCAGTTTCGACTTTACAT
>OVAO01000893.1:0-17582 GCA_900406285.1 Biscutella auriculata | reverse complement strand
GAACTTCAGTTTTCTTACTATTAAAGATTGGTTATTGCTTATTCTTCCTAGAACTTCATTGAATATATTGTTGCATGTGATTTCACTAGATTTCCTTAAGGAATCAGACCCATTCTCATCTATGATCAAATCTGCGAGTTCAAGTTAATAGGCTAAATTGAAAATGGTTAGGGGAGATTGAAATGGCATAGAGTTTGATTACAGATTGAGTTGAGATTAATAACTGCGTGATTACCTCGCTTATTTTGAAGATTGACGAATTTCAAATTGATAAACTTGGATTATATTGCATCTTTGATAAAGAAACTATGTGTGGATTGATGTCTTATTATGACATGGTTGAATGCTCATTCCGCAATTGTCTATCTTGTAGCAGTCATTATGTCGAGCAAAAAATCAGTCTCGCAAGAAAAAAAAAAAACTTGCCACATATCAAAATAAAACTCCAAATTCTCAATCTAGAGACATTGTGAGGTGCGTTGGCGGGATACATTTATAGTAACCGAGTGAAGAAAGACCAAGGTAAAGTGATATGTTGTATTTTTTTTTTATCGTTTTTAGCTTTCATTTTCATTAGTTTAAATTGCATTTAGGATGCATGTGCATTGCATAACATGTTTCAGGCGCGGAATTGAGCAAAAAAATAGAGAAAACGAGTCAAAGAGGATGGAAAAAGAGTAAAAGTGTAGAAAAGTCAACATTTTCAGAGTTGACCAACAGTCCAGAGGGATGACCCCGGTCAAGGCTACCAGTCAAATCTGACCGATACCACCTCACCAGAAACTGCCAAGAACTTCATCCCAATCATTTAAGTTCCAAACGGAGTCAACATTTCAGAGTTGACCAAACCTATTTTCCCTTCCTTTTTCTCTTAGTATAAAATGTTAAAAACCTAATTTTTCTCATATCTTTATCTCTTGTTCTATCTTTTCTAAAAAAAACTTTTGTAGAGACTACTTGCTTCTATTTGTATCTTTTGGTGTTTAATCCAAGTNTATTTCTTGCTTTCTTCTTATTTCCTTATCTAATTTCTCTTTGAATCAAATTTGGGCATAAATTCATCATGAAATCTTGTGTTCTAAACATGATTAGTGAGTAGTGTTTCTCTAAGTGAATGAGTTAGATAGATTAAGATGATTTATGATTGATTATGATGCTTAGGGCTTAGATTGTTCATTATCTTCACTTATTTGATGTGCTTAATGTTAGAATAAATTGATCACCTTGTTCTAGATCTTAGACAAATTGTTGTCCGGAAGGTGTTCGATGAAATGTCTGAATGAATCTTTTAAGTGCAAAATGAGGCATAACCAAGGGATTGAGCTAGATTTGTTTAGTAGTTGCATAGACTAGACTTTAATGCTTATTAATTGTGTGATTAGTCAAGGGATTGTACAATTGCATGATTAGTAAAGGGATTTCTACCAAGGGATTGGATTAGTCTAATTTGGATACTTCTTAGACTAAGGATTATCATTGATTGATAGAAATGAGCATCATAAACATGAACTTGATCACCGAGTCGATTACCTTTGCCCATTTGCTTAGTTTTACCATTGTTTTCAATTCTATTCGGTTTCGTTGACGTTTTGGTTGACTTTTGTGTTTTGCTTTGTTTTAGTTAAATTGTTTGTTTAGGATTATTTAGTGACAAAACAAGTCCCTTATTAACGTATACTAGATGAATTCTCCATAGTCCCAGTACGTGATTTACTCCTGAATTGGTTCGATATTAAACCCTCTATCAAAGGAGGTTTCACTACCAGCACCCCTATCCCATGCTGATCGATCAACACTACTTTCCCACTTTGCCTCCACTCAATCAATATGGCTTTCAGCCAGAGAAACAATACCGGTTTAACGAGCCTTCTGGTTTCTCCAATGCATAATTCAACCACCAAACTCAATCTCATGTTGATGATCCTCGCTCTCATGCCAAAGAAGATCAAATTTTCCAAATGTTGAAGCAAATTTTAGAGGGTAGAACAAGAATAAACTTGCTTTCATAGAATTCAAGCATGAAGTCCACGCCAAGATTGATGATGTTTATAGTATTCTCAACAAACAGATTGAAGTCATGACCTTCCATATGAAGGTTCTCGACAACAGAGTCGCACAACTCGAATCCACTCCAAAGAAATAAATGGATCAAATATCGAGCAAAGAGAAACTCGCCACCATGGAGTATGTCAATTGCATCTCTACATGTCTTCTCATCGCGGACAATGAAAAACTAGATAGGGGGTGAGCATTCTGACTTACGAAAGCCTAGAGAAAGGAAAGGCACCCAATGCTAAGAAACTCAACATTGCCCCTCCAATCACATATGGAACAACCAAACACGGCGATCCAGGGAATTTTACTATACCTTGCACCCTATGCTCTTTCACTTTTAAGAACTGCTTGTGCAATTTAGGTGCTAGTGTAATCATCATGCCACTCGTAATTGCTAAGAAACATGGATTTGATTCTCTTGAACCTTGGAGGTCCTCTCTGGTACTAGCCGATAAGTTTATGCGTAAGCGAGTGGGTATGCTGAGTAATCTCTCAGTGAGAGTAGAGAACATCGAGGTTCTAACCGGCTTTATGGTGGTGGAAATGGAAAACCAACCTAAGGATCCACTTCTTTTGGGAAGGTCATTTCTAGCAACCGTTGGGGCGACAATCAAAGTCAAGGAAGGAATCATCAAGTTGGATCTAGGTGGTGGTCGGGTTGAGAGTTATTTCACCAAGGCAGTGAGATATAAAGATGTTATTTGTGCTCAAGCTATCTACGGAGCTTATAGATGATCCAATCGATAAGCACTTGAAGGAGTCACCTAAAGATGAGCTAGTTGAAACCAAAGTTAAGAAAAAGACTAACAATAGTAAGACTAGTCTCAGAGGGGGCCTGAATTAGCACAAGGTAGAAACTATGAAGGAAGATTATGTTAATAAGGCTCTAACTGAGAGTAATCCGAAAGAGAAGTCATACATTCTAGGAATGATCGAGTTACATCGAGATAATGGCAGCATTAGAAGTTATTCCACCAAGGCAATGAGAAAGAAAGCCATCATCTATGAACAAACCTTTGGAGACAAGGTTATAGAAAAGACTAGCGATGGTAAGACTAGTCTTGAAGATGAAGAATGGATTGAGCTCAAGAGAGCAATGCTGAAAACGATTGGGAGTCTTGAAGCCCAAAACGTTACTACTCTCAAGATCATTGAGGAGCTTCAAGAGAAGTTTAACCTTTTTGAGAAGGATTATAAACCACATTGAAGTGGAAGAGAAAGTCAAGCTAAGAGACTTAAAACAAGCTCACTTGGGAGAAAGTCTCATGGTATCCTTGTATATAACATTTTATTTAGTTTATTTCATGTTTTAGTGTAGATTTTGGGAACTTTGATGATTGGGATTGCTTGAGTACTTAAATTTTGAAGGTTTTGAGTTGTTTCGGGGCAAAAGTGGCGTTTCTTGGGTGTCATACAGATCACAGTTGAACGATATGCATCCTAGGGATCCATATCGACCAAAAACTCACCGGTATAATAGCCTCTGGGCATTTCGGATGAACAGTACCGGTCACCCATACCGGTCAGTACCGTTCTTCGAAAAAAATTGCTTTTAAATTTCCATTGTTTTTGTTTTGAACTGGTCACTTGGATGTTTAATTCTCGTTTGAGTGTTTGGATTCTACAGGTTTTAAAGTCTTCAAGACAAAGAGGGTCGATACGGGAACCTGGTATGACTGCACTGGGATCAATACCGGTTACTATATACCGGTATAACTACAAAAGCTTATACCGGTCGCCTTCCTTCAACTCTGATGAGGAGTTCGATCCAAATGCCTGCTATATGTCGGTACTTCTCCCCCTCCTTTGTAAATAAGCACATTTTGTTTTCTTTATTTTCGGTTCTTTCTCCTTTCTCGGATCCCATAGAGACTATGTGATTTAAGTTTGGGGGAGGAACCACCTTTGAACTAATGTTGTTTTCTAGTTTTGTTTCATTTGAGTCCCATTTTGCATTGTTAATATCTATGTTTTTACAAAAAACCAAAAAAAAAAAAATGAAAAATTTCATAAAAACTCAAAAAGATTTCGTTTTCATTCGGGTTTATCATATAGTTTGCATTACATTCTAGTATAGAATTGAGTCTCATATAGGTTGCATTGCACTCGTTTTTCAAAAGAGAACTGAATCACCTAGGATTCCCGATCATCGATTCTAGCTTAGTAGTCTCGAAGCGTCTTGAAGTTTATAGCTTTAGACCTTGATGCCTAAAAAGCTCTATCATTGGTTGTTGAAACTTGCTAGTCTATTGTTGCTTTCATGATATTGGAATTTAAATTGAATTCCTAATTAACATGATCAATCTCCATCTCTTGTATTTTATAGCTTTTACCATTTTGAGCAACGAGTTCGGGCTTCATTAACCGAAACACTATTAACCCGGCTTGGTTATCCTGACTTTTAGGATGATTCCTTCTCACCCAAAGCTCCAACTCAAACACATGTGAGTTCTCATTGTCTATTATTTAGTGATTGATGATTTTGTAAAATCTTGCAAGTATAGAGAGCGACAATTGAGAGCATTTATCCGGGTAGTTTAAGTAGATTTTGCATTGGACTGGAATGGAGAACGCTTGGGTATCTCTAGAACTTGGTTTATTCGAGTTATGGGTAACTTAAGTTGGATTTTGCCGATTGAGATAGATTGTTTGGATAGAAGATTGGTATGAAAAAGAAATGAAAAGGTTGGAAGATTGGGAAAATGAAAGAAAATCGCCAAGGATATGAAAAGAAACCTTAAGAGATAATAAAAAAAGGCAATGCAGAAAAGATTAGCTAGGCTCTTAGTGAAAAAAAATGAAGAAATTAGATGATTAAGTTCCTAAAAAATAAGGCTTGTATAAAGAAGAAAAGAGAATGCAAAGAAAAAAAAAACAATCAAATAAAAGGATAGCCTTGGAGTAAAGAAAAGAAAGGAAAGAAAAAGAAAAAGTCTAGTCCATAAGTAAAGTAAAGAAAAGATCTTTTAAGGTAGAAGAAAAAGAGTTGGTGTTGAGGTTTAGAAATAAAAAAGATTGAGTAGACTAGATGCATTTGTGGGGATAGATGGATACTTGATTTTGTATCCCCCATTGTTCTTTTTCTTTCTTGATTTTACTATAATCCCTTCACTCCGCGAGAGAAACCATATTACAAACAACCACATTGCCGAGTGAAACCTTCTCTTTAGCAAGAGTCCCCTTTCTTTCTAACCAATTGAAACCTTGAGATTGCATTTGATCATGTTTCATCGTTGTTAATTGAATGTAGGGAAGCATCATAGAATAAGTGGATAGCCATGCTTAATAATAATGGTGGATAGCGATATTGCTTAGATGATGAGACAAGTAGTTATGTTAAGTTAAAAACGCTCTCATCGTGGGATTTTAACTGTTAGGTTCTTGTTTTTCAAACCTCTCTTCCTTGCTTTGAATTTGTTTGCTTGAGGGCAAACACAAGATAAGTTTGGGGGAGTTGATATGTTGTGTTTTTGATCGCTTTTAACTTTCATTTTCATTCGTTTTCATTAGTTTAGGTTGCATTTAAGTTCGTTTAGGATGCATGTGCATTGCATAGCATGTTTCAGGTGCGGAATTGAGCAAAAACAGATAAAACGGGTCAAATATGATGCAAAAAGAGTAAAAATGCAGAAAAGTCAACATTTTCATAGTTGACCAACAAACCAGATGGATGATCTCGGTCAAGGGTGCAAGTCAGATCTGTCCGGTACGACCTCACTAGAAACTGCCAAGAACTTCATCCCGGTCACCAATACCGGCTAGATATGACCGGTACAGTTCCAGACGGAGTCAAGATTTCAGAGTTGACCAAACCTATTTTCCCTTCATCTTTCTCTTAGTATAAAATGTTAAAACCCTAATTTTTCACATATCTCTTATCTCTAGTTCTATCTTTTGTAAAAAAAACTTTTGTAGAGATTATTTGTTTCTATTTGGATCTTTTGGTGTTTAATCCAATTTTATTTCTTGCTTTCTTCTTATTTCCTTATCTAATTTCTCTTTTAATTAGGTTTGGGCATAAATCCATCATGGGATCTTGTGTTCTAAACATGATTAGTGAGTAGTCTTTCACTAAGTGGATGAGTTAGGTAGATTAGGATGATTTGTGATTGATTATGATGCTTATGGCTTAGATTGTTCATTATCTTCACTTATTTGTTGTGCTTAATGCTAGAATATGATTGATCACCTTGTTCTAGATCTTAGACAAATTGTTTTCCGGAAAGTGTTCGATGAAATGTCTGAATGAATCTTTTAAGTGCTAAATGAGGCATAACCAAGTGATTGTGCTAGGGTTGTTTAGTAGTTGCATAGACTAGAGTTTAATGCTTATTAACTGCGTGATTAGTCAAGGGATTATACAACTGCATGATTAGTAAATTGATTTCTACCAAGCGATTAGATTAGTCTAATTTGGATAGTTCTTAGACTAAGGATTAACATTCATTTATAGAAATGAGCATCATAAACATGAACTCGATCACCGAGTCAATTACCTTTGCCCATTTGCATAATTCTATCATTACTTTCAATTATATTCGGGTTCGTTGAATTTTTGGTTGACTTTTGTATTTTGCTTTGTTTTAGTTAAATTGCTTGTTTATGATTGATTAGTGACAAAACAAGTCCCTTATTAACTTAGACTAGATGAATTCTCCATAGTCCTAGTACGTGATTCACTCCCGAATTAGTTTGATATTAAACTCTCTATACTACGTTTGATTAATATAAGACCCGGAAAATCTTATTATCACAGAGCAAGAAGCAAGTTCTAGTTACGAGTCTTTCATGAAGATGGACTTTGTCGGATCAAATTTCTCGTGTCGAGCCTCATTAAGAAGGCTGGGAATTTATCAGGACGTGCATGTTATTATGGATAATATTGGTATCTCCAGCATACTATCCTGGCAACATCGAGCCTATAAAGAGCCTACATGCCTCTTCTTGGCGAGTTTGCATGTTATGATCACTGGGAAAAGTGGTGATGAGTCTGTCGGCGACTATATCAGGGTTCAGGATGTTGAGGGAACCACTTACAAGGTGTCGTTTTGCAGCTTAGCCACCATTTATGGGTTCTCTTTGAAAGGAGCAACATCGTTTGAAGTGGCAGACGATGAGATGACGCTGATATGGGAGTAGATAGGAAAGGGCATATTCAAACCCAGGACGACAAAGAGTTCCAACATCCGCCACCCGACCATTCGCTATGTGCATAAGGTGGTTGGACATTCGTTCTTTGATAGACGTGAGAACGGTGCTATCTCCTACGATGAGCTGCAATTCTTGTGCTTAAGAGTCACTCCATTCACTGCGCCCAACTTAGGAGATTCAATGAATTTCTCGACCTCAACGCACGCTGACCAAGCTCGATGCATATCCTTTGCAATTTGTTGCTGAGCATTCAAGCATGGGGTGAGAAAAATAAAGATGTCACACCTCAACTCAGTATAGGGGGAAGGCTAACCTTGATACTTCAAGCAACTAAGATCAACTTGGGAAGTCATACAGAGAAGCCTAATTTCATCGACCTGCAAGATTTGAAGATGACTCACTATTAGCCGGGGAAGTCGGTGATTATTTCACCTACAATTTCACAGCGGAGAACACAATCAAGGTTTTCATCCTTCTCCCACAACCAATCTTCACGAGCCTGAACATCCCATATTGGATCACCTTCCTTCCTCGTATGAAGCTCTGTATGATCCTCTCGGCCCGCTGTCTCTGCAAGCAATAAGAGCTGATCAAACCGAACCACTAGATTCCCCCCCTCATGTCCCTTCTATGGGAGTGCTAGTATTACTACGAGAAACCAGCAGTTCCGCTACAGCCAGGTCCGTTAAGAGATTTGTATCTCAAGAACCGCATAGTGAATAGGTGGAGAAAGTTCCATGACCATGTGCTCCGCAAGGTGGTGGATCAAGTAAAGTATATGACTAAAGAGGTGAAAAAGCTAAAGAACATCATTAAGGGAGGGCACTCACCATCGTCAAGCCCTGGAGAAGACACAATCATGACTGATAGGAGACAGTCTTATACCAGGGGAGAGAATTCACACCAGGACCACGATACATCTTCGGTCCATTTTGAGCATGTGCATAGACGCAAGAGAAGAACGATCACACCTCCTCCACTCAAGGAGTCTGACAATGAGTCTTCGACTTTCTCCTCTCATGGAGAAGATAATCAGAAGCCAACTATTATTGAGGTACTCCTCACACCATTGTATATACATGGTTTGCATTTCCTTTTGTTACCCTTTATTTTCGGTTTCCTTCCTTGCTTGAATTCACACAGATATAGTGATTTAAGTTTTGGGGAGGAAACACCTTCTAGCTAATCTTGTTTTCTATTTTGTTTTGTTTTATCGAGTCTCATGTGCATTCTGAATAGTTATGTTTTAAGAAAAATCCAAAAACTTTCAAAAAACCAAAAAGATTTTGCATTCTTTTAGAATTGAGTCTAAATTCATATGCATAGGAAATGAATGAAGATTAAGGCTTTCCTCTTGAGTTAGTATCCTTGCCTAAGTAGCTTGAGCGAGTATTGCAATAGGGAAACACACTAGGCTGAAGCATGCTAGGTTTCCTTACCATTTGCTTGCTTGAATGCTAGATAGGGCTCAACCCCTTTGCAGGATACTTGCCAATAGGGGTGATACCACCGTCTCAATCCTCAATTGGGTTCTCAAGAGCGCACAATTGAACCTCGAAGATCGCCATTCTCTCTATCCTCAGTCTATTGTTCCAAAGAAAAATAAAGAAAAACAAAGGAAAAGAAAGAAAGAAAAGAAAAAGTGAGAATAAAGTGGTCATTGTTTAAAAAATGATACCCAAGAATATTTGGGAGCGTTTTACCACCAAAAAAAGAAAGAAAAGAAAAAACAAAGAACAAGAAAGTTGTTGTTGGCCTAAGAGCCGTTTTCATTTCATGTAATAAAGGATAGATGTGAGAAAGGGATTGAAAGGAGGATAAAGTCATTCAATGGACCAGAGAGAGTCAAGAAAAAGGCTCCCCGATCAATCTTCTATTGGTAAAGGCTACATTATGTCTTACAATGTCATCATAGAGCCTCTTGACCGTATTTGGGTTCTCACTTGTGTTTGAGGCTTATGTGTTAGGTTGTAGTTGTGGGTCACTAGAAGGGTATTTAGCCTAAGGTGCTTGCGAGGTTTGCTGACCTTTAGCCTGCTTATCTGAGATTTCCCCCCGTATTTAAACCTCCTCCCTTTGCCGAGCTTTGCATTGCTTGAGGACAAATAAAGGTTAAGTTTAGGGGTGTTGATAGGCTGTTTTTATCCCTGTTTTTTTATCCATTTTCATTAGTTTATGATTGCATTTAGGTCCTTTTAGGTTGCATTTGCATGCATTTCACATTTCAGGTGTTGAGAGGGACTTAAGCAAAAAAGGGATCAAAATGGGAGTAAAGGAGCCAAAGCAACCGTATCGGCGAAAAATCACTACACAAACACCAATCAACCAGATGAATCGGTCCCAAGTGACTGAGGCTCAAGAAGCGAAGAGCATATGCCATATTGGTTAAGTGCATCGGTCACCTCTGACCGATGTAGAATATAGGACTGTCTAATTGCATCGTCACACTTGACTGATACAAAAGAAAATACAGAAAGCATTGGAAGAGCACCGACCAACCATATCGGTCAGGTTTGACCAATACAGGACCAAACAGGATCGACCAGTCAGTATCGGCCAAGGGTGACCGATCTAGTTCATGTGAAGAGTCAACTCTTGAAGAAGTATAAATAGTTGAAAAACCCTATTTGTAAATGGAGAGCTTGTTTTTTAGATGATATAAACTAGTTTTATCTTGCTTTTGGTTATGAACATTTGAGTTAATAAGTTTGAATCTAAGTTCGTCTTTCATCTTGTTTATTTTGTTTATATCATGTTTGATCATATATCCATCATGGGATATACTAATCATGACTAGTGAGTAATTTCATCTAAGGGAATGAGTTAGGTAGATTAGGATGATTTGGTGATTGCTTGTAATGTTTAGGGTTAGATTGTTCAATATCTTAATCTAATAGTCTAGATTCTTGGTAGATTGTTGCCGCATAAGTGTTCAACAAAATGTTCGAACGAATATTGTAGCATGTTAAGTGGTGCTTTTCAAGAGATTGTGTTAGAATTGCTTAATGGTTGCATGAAATAGATTGTTATGCTTCTTGAATGTGTAGTCTTCCAAGAGATTGTGTTGATTGCATTCGTAGGATAAGGGTCTCTACCACAAGAGTGAATTGATCTATATTCAGAATTCCTAGACCTAAGATTAACATTGCATGATAGAATTGAGCAGTGCAAGCTTGAACCAAGTTGTCTGAAATCAATTTCCTAGTCCATTTGCTTGGCCGTATTGCATTTTTAAGTTCTACTCATTTTTGTTGACTTTTATGCTACCACTTACTTTTGCTTTTACTTTCAACGACTCTTATGTTTTGTTAAATTTATGTTAGTAGGATTGTTAGTGACAAACAACCTTTTTATTCACTTAGAGTAGACGGATTCTCTATAGACTAGTTGACTAATTTAATCTTGATTTGGTTCGACATGATACCTCCTTCTCACTCAGCTTTTCTCTAGACAATAGGAAAAGTAGAGATATCAGCTATCATTTGCGGCACAATTACTTCTGGAAATCTTTTGTACCCGTAATTCTGGTATTGTTCTTGGAGAATATAATGATTTTTATGGAATGTTAGGTACGTCTTATCGAATATTTATGTTTCAGTGACAACTTACAACAATATTCTAATTGTACACATATTCTTAACATTGCATAATTGTAGATTTCCACTTTTCTAAATCTAGAAATCTCAGGTTCGTCCACTCATCAAGAGCATGTGAAAGGGTTATCTCACTCTGATTGTCAAACCTCTCTTTCAAGGCTTTCCATAATTTAGTAGAGTCATTTTAGATGTGCATAAGCATGCATAAGATTTTCTTTCAAAGTTTCCCCCATGAAAATTATTGTCTTAGCCTTTTCATGAGGGGAGAACGTATTTATCTCTTTGATAGTGTCAGATAATTTATCTGACATTAAATGAAGTTACATATGAGTGAGCCATCCAATGCAATTTGCTCAAATTATTTTTAGAACCTTAAACTAAAGCTTTTGATATTTGTCATTTCAAAAAACAAATAAATAAAGTTTTTATTAATCTTTTATTAATAAAACATATTGATTACATGGATAATAACAATAACAAAAAGGTACAAAGTACAAGTATGCAAGACGATATTCATACGAAATTTTTCGGGAGAATATTCTCCAACAAATAAGTTGTAGATAGCTGCAAGTATTACATTGAATACAAAAACTAACATTAAACCAGCCATTTTCTTACAAAAGCGAAAAACTAAAATAATTTTTTTGATGAAAGTTTGAAATGTTTGGATGAGTTAGAATGAGTGAAAGATAAGTATTTTTACATATTGAAAAAAACTTAACTGTTGGAATAGCCATTTGAAAAGGTAAAATTTTGCAAATTTTTCTTTATTACCATTTGAAATCAATCATAAAAATAAATTACCATATACAAAATTACAGTTAAGATGTATATATATAATAGTACTTTATTTTAATAATCATGAAATAGACAACAAAGTGATAACATAGTCATAGTAACATATATGTAAATTAAGATAGTAAATATTTATAAGGCAGCTTAGCCGACCAATTAATTAAATAATAAAACGGTAATGTCTTCCGAATAAATAACATATAAGACAGTTCAACTGTTCAGATAAATAATATATAAGATGTCCAGCCATCGAGATAAACAATATTTAAGGCGGTCCATAATAACAACATTAAATTATAGTTTATAAAGTAATTATATTAATATACACTACAAGAAACAATGCAATTTATATCATTTATTTTAATTGTTCGTATTATTTTTTGAATGATGCAATTCACTTTGCATCAGTTAAATAAATGATTCTGAAAGTGGTAACTATAATTTCTAATATCAATTTTAATAATTGATACAATTATTTAACTTTATATCATTTATTACAAATGATATTAACAGTTTCATCAGTTATTACAAATGATGTTTATATTTACATCAGTTATTACAAATGATGTTAATATTTCTATCAATAAATGTACATGATATTAATATTTCTATCATTTACTATAAATGAGGTTAATATTTACATCATTTTCATAAAATGATTTAAACAATTTATATTTGCATTTGATTGATGGAAAAAATACTATCGTTAATATTTAGTGCAATTATAAACAAGTGTTTAGGATATTATTTAGATTTAGTACAAATTAAAATATGCAAATTTAAATTATATGATTAAATCAAATAAATAATATTATTTTATATATTAAATAAAATTCGTAATTAGTTTACAAATACTTATTTATTTCATTAATAAAAATTGGTTTTTGAATATTTTCTAACTAAATTATTTTCTTCCGAGATATAATAAAAACTGTCTTATAAAATCTACTAAAACATGGATATTATTATTAATAATAATTACAAAATAATCATATATAAAATCAAATCTACAAAGACATTTCAAAAAAAAAAGAAATTACAATAATATGAATGAGAAAAAAAAAACAAAATTTGTGAGAAAATTAGAAATATAAATGTAGACAATTATTTGTCGCTTCACGCCGTTTTACTCTAACTATGTCGAAGACGATCACTTTAAATTCCGATAGAGAATCGTTCGTGACCGATGAAGCGGTAGTTCTCTCATTACAGACGACCAAACACATGACTAAAGACGACTGCATCGATAACAGAATTGCTCTTCCCAATGTTACTAATGCAACACAAGGATAAGTATGGTTTCAACGAAGACGAAGAATTCAAGACTTGGGATGCCGATTTTGTCAAAAACGACCAGCCTACACTAGCATCCCGGCTGACTACCCGAATATCAGTGAGCTTCTTGACCTTATGTGTCAGACTGTGGTTGATATAATGAGAAGAAAAACTTCAAAACAGATGCGCGAACTCTTAAACATCAAAACTAATTACACACATGAGGAAGAAGCAGAGGTTTGTAAAGAGAATCAGTGAGATTTTGAATGATTGGATCTTGTGTTTAGGATTTATCAGTCTCGAGTCTTTACATGTGTTTTTAACTTTTCAATATTATGGATTGTAAACTACATAGATGTGTGGTTAAGAAGAAGAAAAGTGATGGATACGAAGAATAAGAATAGTGGGNGTGTTTAGGATTTATCAGTCTCGAGTCTTTACATGTGTTTTTAACTTTTCAATATTATGGATTGTAAACTACATAGATGTGGTTAAGAAGAAGAAAAGTGATGGATACAAAGAATAAGAATAGTGGANGATACGAAGAATAAGAATAGTGGGGAAGAATAAACTATATTTAGTTAATTTGAAAAGAAAAAACTAAAATATTTTAAATAAACAAGATTATCTTCAGAACTAGAAGAGTACATTTCAAAAAAATTTCATTATATTTTGGCAACAGATATAAAAGATTATATAAAAATAAAACATGTTGATGAGAAATCTAAATTACTATTACAATTTTTTAACAACATTTATTTTCTTTTATTTTCTTGTTATAAATACTTTGGAAATAATATTTAACAGTATACTTTAGAAATTTTAGAACGTATGTATGAAAATAATTATTTATGAAAAATTATACGAGAATATTGTTTTAGTGAACTATATAATTATAACACACTGTTGTTAAAGATATGATTCAAATTTTTTTTTAAAACAATATCTTTTATTTATTTAAAACTATTTAACTAGAAAAATAAAAATAATTTTGTGTGTCAGCGTAATGATAGGTTAATATTGATTATTTTTAAGTAAAATCACATATTTAACCGATGTTAATTATTTGTATCACTTTATTTAATTGATTTTAAATATAACATTAGTTTTGAAAATTGATGTAAATAACGTTATTTAGTATCAGTTTTATCATCAAGTTCATAATTAAATCATTTATTTTAATTGATGCTAAATATAACATTCGTTTTTAAAAGTGATATAAATATCCTTATCATTTATTTTAATTGATGTTAAATATAATGTTAGTTTCTAAAATGATATAAATATCTTTATCATTTATTTTAATTGATGTTAAAAATAAAATTAGTTTTTAAAAGTGATATAAATATTCTTATCATTTATTTTAATTGATATTAAATGTAACGTTAGTTTTTAAAAGTGATGTAAATAACCTTATATAGTATCAATTTTATTGTGATGATGTTAATCAAGTTAAAAATCAAATCATTTATTTTTAACCGATGTTAAATATAAGGTTAGTTTTTAAAAATGATATAAGAATCAAATCATTTATTTTAGTTGATGTTAAATATAACATTGGTTTTTAAAAGTGATGTAAATAACCTTATTTAGTATCAATTTTATTGTAGTGATGATAATCAAGTTAAAAATCAAATCATTTATTCTTAATTGATGTTAAATATTACGTTAGTTTTAAAAGTGATATAAAAATCAAATCATTTATTTTAATTGATATTAAATATAACGTTAGTTTTTAAAAGTGATGTAAATAACCTTATTTAGTATCAATTTTATTGTAATGATGTAAATCAAGTTAAAAATCAAATCATTTATTTTAATTGATGTTAAATATAACAGTAGTTTTTAAAAATGATGTAAATAACCTTATTTAGTATCAATTTTATTGTAATGATATTAATCATGTTAAAAGTTAAACCATTTATTTTAATTGATCTTACATTACATATTTAATATCATTTGTGGATTAATGATCTAAATTAACATCAATTATTTTTTTGATACTTTATATGTGATGGTAACTTACATATTTCTTGTAGTGATAATAGTAAATTTTTACGAGGCGACAAACTGTCCACTATAATAGCTCATAATGTGTTATAATAAGAAAGTAAAAATTATCGTAAGTCGGGAAGTATTGAACAGATTAGAAGTTTTGAATCCTCGGAAGAATGAAATATGAAAGATAAAACATTTTTTCTTATATATTTTTTCTTTAAAATTTATATTGAAGTTGTGAAAATTACAAATGAACTTAACGTGTATATACACAAAATGACTGTGGACTCCACTTTAATACTTAAAACGTGTGAGAAGATACATTGTCAAACATCAGTAATTAAAATATTTTAATTACTACCATGAAAATCCTTTTCACTTTGGATACACTTTCTTCTGCAGGCATAATCACATATGTATGGAGTTGCTTGTTTGATCTCTCTCAAGCATATGTTCACAATAAAATGATCGACGCAAGCTTCTAACATCCCTGAATAAACTAATTGTGTTGAGAACATCATCGTGAATAAAAACACTATCACCACAAAATTTCCAACATTTTTCGTTACACGATTTGTCATCATGTATTTTTAGTTTATACTTTGATTTTGCTATGAGAGATGCTGTTTGAAGTTGTGGGGCTTTCTATGTGATTTAAATAGTAAAAATTGTTTAATATATTTTTAGAAAATGTGTTAGATTTCCTTGATGTATTGGCCGTTTTAACCAAATTATTGTTTTAAATAACTAATTATCGTTCTTTAATATTGAAAGTTCTAGCTTACACCTATCTCAATTTCTCTACTGTTTTGACTTCAAAATCACCATTATTTAATGAATTTTAATTTTAAAAATCTCTCAAGTATTGAATTTTCGAGAATTAACGTTTCACCAAACCCCTAAAATTCTAAACAGTTATGTAAAAACCTCCCAAATAAATTAAAATAATTAATACTATTGTAGAAATAAAATATTTTAATATATATAGTTTTTATATTTGAAAAAAAAATTGTGGGAAACAATTAATTAAAATTATGATGGCATAAATTATAATTAACAAAAACATACATTCAAATTGAAATAAAACCACACAAACCTCTGGACTAAGCCATATAAATTCTTATGATAGATATTTTTTTCAGAATTTAAATAATCAATATTTAAGGTTATAATGATTTAGGGAGTTTGGGTACTTAGATTTCCATTAACAATTATGGTGTATTAAAACAAACACTTTGTTGTTTTTCAATTTGACTTTAGAAAAATTTGTAGTTTTTATAATTAGACGGTACAATTGAGAGAGAGCTATTTTCATTAACGGAAACAAATAGAGGAGTTGTAATATTATTTATATTGTTGATGGGTTAAAATTCAATGGGACTAAACTCTCTCTGCGACGAAAACCTTCGATCGGAGTTTGAAATCAAAAAGCTTGCTTCCTTCCTCCCTCTGTTTTGGGGAGGGAATGATTATAGTTTTGTAAATATTTTTTCTCTTACGTTTTTGGTAGATGGGTATGTGCTCGGGAGAAGAAGTACAGTAAACCTTTTTGATCCTTCTCGCGGGTATAAAATGAAGAGCTCTAATGTTAAGTGCTCGAGTTTTCGTGGTTCACTCAGGCGATTCTTCTCCGCCATGATGGTGACCTCGATGGCTTTTGGTGTGGTGACGTGTGACTGTGATTTACAAGATCTAGTTTGCATGGGTCTGTTTTTGTTTAAGTTGGAATTGACGATCAGAGATAGATCGTGTTCGGTGGTGATGACAGAAATTTGCTTGTAGTGCCGGGTAGTTGTAGCATCGGACATGGGTGTATTGGAGAGAGCAGCTCATATTGCCGGTGTGAAGATTGCTAGGAAAGAGGTGTCGTGGGTGTCGTGGATGTCGTGCTTTCATCGTCGGGCTTTGTCGCCGGCAAAATACTTCCGACGCCTATGGACACATGTTGGCGTTTTCTTTTCGTCTTCATGCAACAAGACCACGTGTGGCTTTTGGAGTTAAAAGCGGTGGCAACACGTCCTTTTAGTGTTTTTGTTTATGTGTTTACACGTATGTTATTAGTAGTAATGCTTTTTTCAAAAATAACTCAGTCAACTTGTGTTTTTTTAGTTAGGTTTGTTACGGTTTTGGTTTTCGTTTCATTTTAATATTCCGAACTAATTTATATTGGTATGGAATATCTTGGTTTGTTCGTTTAGTGGTACAGTTTGTGCCAAAGTTTGGGTTCTTACATCCTCTTTAGTGAGGTTCTTTTTACTCTTAATAAATTAAAAAATTATTTTCGATGGGATGTTGTAATCTTCGAGTTTCAGTTTAATTAAATAGATACAGGTTGACAAAAGAAAATTCAATGGGACTAATATTTGAGGGTTTTTCTTTTTTAATTTAAAAACCTTTTTAAATAAAGAGTTAATAAATTTAATTATATGAGCGGTACATCTAAAATCAAGAAAATATAAACAGTGAATTTGATGTTTTCGTTAAAAGATTTACTGTTGACAAAAAAGAAGTTAAAAACTGATGTTATAAAAGAATGTAATCTTTTAATAGTAATGAAAGAACGAAAGATTTTGTGGAATTGTTTAATATAAATATTGTTATATCTCAAACGTTTGCCAATAGACTATGTACAATGTAGATATGTTTTCAACATACTTATTTCCACTTATAACATTCCATCTCATTTTCTCTCCTCCACATATTAATTCAATA
>OVAO01000892.1:3052-16103 GCA_900406285.1 Biscutella auriculata | reverse complement strand
CACAAATTTGTATAAATGATGTTATAAAACATAAGTATATTGTATGGAAGATGACAAGTTAACATAATCATAAACAAAAATACATCGAATTAAATACATCGAGTTGAACATAACAATAAATAACTAACAACTGTTAAAATATTTCAGTTATAACATAAAATATCCAAAAGTAATTGTCTCCTTTATCGCCTGCAAATATCACATTTGTCCTTTATATGTTATCTGATCGATTACGGATTGTCAACGGTTATCGGCGGTTCTCGCTTCTAGTTTATTTCTCATTTCTGTTTAGTAATAATATAATTCAGTTTGATAGATTGGTGGTGGTTCTTCTTTCTATAATCAATTTCACTTCTTTGATATGGTTGATTATGTATGATAGTATTGTCTCTCATTGTAGAGTTTATTTCCCCCCAAGTTTTGGGCTTCAATCCCCGTTCTTTTTTACCAATGTTTCACTTCCTGTTATGATCCTAAATCGAAGTCGACTAATTACGTTCCGATTGCATCCAATGTGGAATCAACCAACGATGTTTTGCTTACTGCTCATCCAGTGTGGAATCCACCAACGATCTCCTGGCAAAATTTGATTCAATTCGGGTTACTATTCAATCGATGTTTTTCCATCAAAACTTGAATTCCCTATAACCCATGGATTTTTTCGCGTTATTAAACGATTTGCGGAGAGGATGCTTGCATCGGTTAATGGGAAGAAGAAATCAAGGACCTTGTTGCTCAGATGTGGAATCAGAGCATTAGTTTTTGAAATTGTGATGAAGATGATATGTTTCAAAGTTTTGGTATTTGAGGAAAACTTGAATACCATAAGAGAGATTTATCAAAGTGTAAGAACGACCATTGGTTGTTTATGGGAACAAGGAACTTGGTAATTATTCTATCAACATGTTGGGTTTGTAACTAGATCAAAGCTTGGTAAATCCTTTGCGATAACAATCTTTATGGAACGTGGTGTTGTGCTTTTGACTATCACTACGATTGGTCGTAAGGCATTCAAGGGCAAGTTGAAATCTTGCCACATCGGTTATGCTTTATTTTTAGAGGATAATTCCTTTGAAGTATTTGATGATGATGGTAGTAATCTACAATGGTTTGGTTTTCACGTGGAATCGTCGACCATAATCAAGAAGAAATAAGATTTTATTTGGAGTACGTTGATGATTACATGTTTTTCTATAATGGCTTTGCAACTTGATCAAATTCACATAACTAAATTTAGAAGCAATGATATTTTTTCTATGTGATTAGAAAAAAAACTTCGAGAAATGAAAGATAGATTTTTAAAACTTGTAAGCGTATGATGGTATCTTGAAAAGCCGCAATCCTGCGTTTGTCCCGAAAAGCCGCAATCATGCGTTTTTCTCGAAAAGCCGCAATCCCGCATTTTCTCCGAAAAACCGCGATCCCGCATTTTCCCCGAAAAACCGCGATCCCACGTTTTTCCTGAAAAATCGTGATCACGCGTTTTTCCTTAAAAGCCGTAATCCCGCGTTTTTCCCGATAAGCTCTGATCCCGTGTTTTTTTCCGAAAAGCTGTAATCCTGCGTTTGTCTCGGAAAGCCACAATCCATCCCACGTTTTTCCCGAAAAGCCGCGATCCCGCGTTTTTCTCGAAAAATGCAATCTCGCGTGTTTCCCGAAAAGCCATACTCTTGCGTTTTTCCCCGAAAGCCGCAATCTCGTGTTTGTCCCAAAAAGTCATAATCCCGCGTTTTTTTCCGAAAAGCTGCAATCTTATGTTTGTCTCGAAAAGTCGTAATCCTGCGTTTTTTTTCCGAAAAGCCCTAATCCCGCATTTTTTGGGAGAACTTGATTTTAAAATTTTTGAGATGTTTAACATCTTTGCATCCATATATAACATCTAGATACAAATCAAAAAGAACCAAACAAACAACATATAATGCGTTTGCATCCGAATACTACATCTGGATGTACAAACGAATATACCCATATACGTAAAGCCATATATGTCTTTCTTTCTTACATATATGTCTAAAATTTTGTACATAAAAGCCACGATGTATCCGTAATTTAATTTCAATATCAAATGATGTAAAAAAAAATATATCCGGTTGAACGAACCGGTCCAATTATCAGCTCAATCTTGCTTAACCGAGAAACCAAGCCCGATTCATTAAACCTTTTTGTCTAACATCAGAAACTCCAGTTCTCCGACTGATCTTCGAAGAGCCCTAAAAAACCCATAGAGGCACGTAACAATGGAGGACGCCGATGGCCTCAGCTTCGATTTCGAAGGCGGTCTCGATTCAGGACCTGTACAGCCCACAGCCTCAGTCCCGGTCGCTCCGCCTGAAAATTCTTCCTCCGCCGCTGCTAACGTAGCACCGAGCTACGATCATTCTGCAGCGACGGTTACTGGAGCTGGGAGGGGAAGAAGTTTCCGTCAGACTGTTTGCAGGCACTGGCTTCGAGGTCTGTGTATGAAAGGTGATGCCTGTGGGTTTCTCCACCAGTACGATAAAGCTCGTATGCCAATCTGCCGGTTTTTCCGGTTATACGGTGAATGTCGAGAGCAAGATTGTGTGTATAAGCATACCAATGAAGATATCAAAGAATGCAATATGTATGCACAGAAGCCACCTCCATTCAGTTTCAATTCCATGATTTTCAGTAGAGAATTTAACCTCTTTTGATTCTTAATTTGGTTAGCTTGTTTCTTACAGATCGTTTCTTGCAATTATATTTGCAGGTACAAGCTTGGATTTTGTCCCAATGGTCCTGATTGTCGATACAGGCATGCGAAGCTTACTGGACCTCCACCTCCAGTTGAAGAAGTTCTTCAGAAGATACAACAATTGACTTCATACAATTATGGGCCTAATAGGTTCTATCAACCACGAAATGTTGCTCCACAGCTACCAGATAAACCTCAGTTGCAAGCTCCAACGCAAGGCCAGCCACAAGAATCAGGGAACTTGCAGCAGCAACAACAACCTCAGCAATCACAACACCAGGTCAGCCAGACTCAGATACAAAACCCTGTTGATCAAACAAACAGAACATCTCATCCTTTGCCTCAAGGAGTAAATAGGTGTGTTCAGAGTCCTAAGGTTTTTAATTGGGTTATGTAATATGTTTCTGTCTATCTATCAAGACGCTGTTTTCGTCCATTATTGAACCGTTGTTTTCTTCTAAGAGCTTTGATCACTTTATAATGTAACTAGGAATTTGCAAGTTCCTAAGTTTTAAATATTTTTCACATATATATATATATATATAGATGCATATTTTCATGTNTAACTAGGAATTTGCAAGTTCCTAAGTTTTAAATATTTTTCACATATATATATATATAGATGCATATTTTCATGTTATATTATTTACTTGATTTAGCCTACTAACAGTTGGGTATAATTCAGATATTATGTTTTACCAAAAAATTGTTTTATCTGAAAATAAATAAAAGTCGACCTGCTTCTGAGCTTGCTTTTGCACTCTTATTTTTCTTTCAAGATTGTTACTCTCCTTATTTCTTCAGCTAAAATGTGGGAGATGGCTTTGCAGATGGTGGTATACATGTAGTCATATACTGATTTTTTGTTAAAACTTTATCNGATGGTGGTATACATGTAGTCATATTCTAGTCCGTAGAGATGTATGCATAAAAAAACATTCAAAACATTTATTTTCTTTTTAGTAAAGCTATTATATTTATAGCATCATTTTGTTGTTTAGTTAGTGCTATGCTGAATTGCCTAGTCGCCAGTTATTCTCAGCAGGACTCCTGTGACCATAAGAGTCATGTTTTATCTTGTTATTCCAGGTTAACAAATTATAGTAGAAAACATTGAAATAGCAGTATAATGATTATGATGTGAGCAGTTCTGGTTACTGCTTAAAGAGGTCCAAAATTGTTTTGGTTTTGTCTCTCTGTCCTGTATTATGACATGTTTTGCTTGCTTTTGCTAAATAGTTAGTATTCTTGTCAGCTTTCTATTTTTACAAGTGTGGTCCCCTTGAGAGCTTTTGGGTTTCCTTGATTAGTATGACATGTTTAGTCATCCCTTTTACCCACGGTCTCAGTTTTTAACTTTGGGTACCATCTTGTTAAACTAATGTGCGTGCATGTATGTGTACTTGTATGAAGCCAGGGTTGACAAGGATTTATGCAACTGCTTCGTCATTGATGGTCGACCCTGGCTATGGACTTAATATGTTCACATATCTAAGCATATAGAGTTTTATTTTGCTGTTGTTTTCCTTTCCTAGTGCATATAGAGATATGGCAGATTGATGATGCTCTGGCTGCTCTTTAAGTTTGATTATTAGAAGTTCTTTTCTTATTGGTCCCCAAGAGTCTATTGCCTATTCTTGTGCTTTAATGCTACTTTTTGGCTATAGCGTGATCTTATTCATATATTAGTAAGATACCTTGTCATTTATGTTGCTATGTCTTCTAAAGTCACATACTAATTGATCTGGATTTATTATCTGAAGAAGAATGGAGTTCTTCAAACGTTGTTTAGGGTTTCATCTTTCGAAGATGCTTCATTCTAGACTGTTTGATACTATACTTTGATGTAATTGGTGTATGTCTGATTCTATGGGTTTGCTACCTGTATCTATATATGCACTGTGCTATATTCTGACTCTTCATCAGTCTTACCTAATATATTTTATGATCTTGGGTTTTCAGGTATTTTGTAGTTAAAAGTTGCAATCGAGAAAATTTTGAATTATCTGTGCAACAAGGAGTATGGGCTACACAAAGGAGCAATGAATCTAAACTTAATGAAGCTTTCGATTCTGTGGAAAATGTGATATTGATATTTTCTGTCAACCGGACCCGTCATTTCCAGGTAGTTTATTGGGTTAAGCATCAGCTACTATGAGCCTACAATGTTGACAGATGAAATTCCATATTCGTCTGTATCAATGGTGGCCTTTCTGCAGTCTCATCTCCGTAGGTTTGTAATCTGTAAGCAGCCAAATAATTTTGTTTCACATGATGCTATAGGGATGTGCTAAGATGACATCCAGAATTGGTGGTTACATTGGTGGAGGAAACTGGAAACATGAACATGGAACTGCACAGTATGGCCGGAACTTTTCAGTTAAATGGTTAAAGGTATACAGAGTGACTAAGCTTTCCCTTTAATTCCGGTTGAGTCTTTATGGTCTTGAACTTCTGGTGCTATATTTTAAACGGTAGTCCTCGTCTTACTTAATAAGTCACCGTGCTGTTTTACCCCACCAATCTCAATACACCTTTTCATTTTGTATTGCTCTGGTAGAGCTTCTGGTGAGGTTAACAATGAGCGCTAGCACATGCTACTGAGAAGTGCTTAACATGACTTGTAAAAGTGATTGTAATTCTTACCATTGTAGCTGTGCGAATTATCCTTCCACAAGACTCGGAATTTGAGGAACCCTTACAACGAAAACTTACCTGTGAAGGTATGTTGAACTTGTCACTATGTCTTTTTATGCTGTTGTAGTTGGTCTCCTATCTGGGAATGCTATCGTTTCCTTACATACAACTCGTAATAAATAAGGATGTTTATATCAACACACTTGCTGAATGGCTAAATTTTCTTGTTTTAACCCTCTCCTACAGTTACACAAATATCTTGCTAGCTTATACAAGTTACTACTGATAACAATGATTCCTATTAGCTAATGACCGTTTTGTAATGTTTATTTTTTATTATTGCATGTAACCTAGTCACCTTCATCATACTCTTTTGGTTCAATGACTGTAGATAAGCAGAGATTGTCAGGAGTTAGAGCCTTCCATTGGTGAGCAACTGGCTGCTTTGCTTTATCTTGAACCAGATAGCGAGCTTATGGTATAGTACTCTCTTTTTGGTATTTTTATTAATGGTTCTTGAGCGTATATTACACGTTGAAGAACTGAGCTCCTTGTGCTCTTTTATTGATGACTTTGGTTTCATCTAGGATATTTTTTTTTCCGTCTGTTAGTTCATCATGGACTGATAATTTTTGGTTTTCCATGAATCCAAGGCTATTTCCATCGCAGCTGAAGCCAGACGAGAAGAAGAAAAAGCAAAAGGTGTGAATCCAGAGAGCAGACCTGACAACCCAGACATTGTCCCATTTGAGGACAATGAAGAAGAGGAAGAGGAAGAAGATGAAAGCGAGGAAGAAGAAGACAGCATGGTGGGGGGTCCACAAGGCAGGGGAAGAGGAAGAGGAATGATGTGGCCTCCTCAAATGCCTCTAGGACGAGGAATTAGACCAATGCCCGGAATGGGAGGCTTCCCTCTCGGAGTAATGGGTCCGGCCGATGCATTTCCCTATGGGACTGGTGGCTATAACGGTATGCCAGATCCATTTGGTATGGGTCCAAGACCCTTTGGACCGTATGGACCAAGGTTTGGTGGTGATTTCAGAGGACCCGTACCCGGGATGATGTTTCCTGGTAGGCCTCCGCAACAGTTCCCACATGGTGGTTATGGCATGATGGGAGGAGGCCCAGGACGTGGCCCGCATATGGGAGGAATGGGAAATGCTCCTCGAGGAAACCGGCCGATGTATTATCCACCACCACCACCAACAACAACAACATCAGCACGCCCTGGCCCCAACAACCAGATAACGCCTGAGAGAAGCGATGACAGAGGAGTGGCGGCTGATCAACAGAATCAGGAGGCATCACATGAGATGGAGCAGTTTGAGGTTGGAAAGAGTATGAGAAACGAAGAGAGTGAAAGTGAAGATGAAGACGAAGCTCCAAGACGATCAAGGCATGGAGAAGGAAAGAAGCGTCGGTGAAGCTCTCTTCCAAAGAAAGTTTCTATCTGAGAGACAGAGAGACTTGCAAGCTACAATTTCTCGAAAGTCTCTGCTTGGCTATGGGATTCAACATAAGTGGCAGATTTTCTATCATTAAATCTTTTCTATTTTTCAGACAACAGTTTTTGATACAAATCTCACTCCTGTGTTAGCGATTGTCTTNGCAAGCTACAATTTCTCGAAAGTCTCTGCTTGGCTATGGGATTCAACATAAGTGGCAGCTTTTCTATCATTAAATCTTTTCTATTTTTCAGACAACAGTTTTTGATACAAATCTCACTCCTGTGTTAGCGATTGTCTCAAGTGTTACCGCATGATTTAGGAGTTTTAAGAAACTTGGAAAAGGAACAAGACCAAGTAGAGTCTTTATAAATTGTACATAGCAAGTAACAACAGTTGTCAACTGGAGTTGTATTTCTTAACTCTCGCACTGCTGTTATAAACTATGATTGGCTCTAAGTCTAAGAGAATCCTTCTCTCAATACACGATATGTTGTGAGTTAATAATTCCATATACGAACTTTAGTCTATAATTTTGTAAATTTTCAATGACATGAAACCAATTTACATTATATGAGATATTAAGTGGATGTAAACAGAGGTTCAATAGGAAGCAGATTATCTCAAAATTTTCCAAAATTTCAGGAGATCGTAACAGCATTATCCACAGAGGGAAATATATTTTGAATTGACTCAGAATACAATCCGAGAAATGTTCTATCTGCAGGAAAAATAGAGAGAAACTGAAGGAACTAGCAGGAATGTTCAATTGAATTCTTATCAACAAAATAAACTATNAACCAATTTACATTATATGAGATATTAAGTGGATGTAAACAGAGGTTCAATAGGAAGCTGATTATCTCAAAATTTTCCAAAATTTCAGGAGATCGTAACAGCATTATCCACAAAGAGGGAAATATATTTTGAATTGACTCAGAATACAATCCGAGAAATGTTCTATCTGCAGGAAAAACAGAGAGAAACTGAAGGAACTAGCAGGAATGTTCAATTGAATTCTTATCAACAAAATAAACTAATTGGACTACAAGAAAAACATTTATATATATGTAAACAGTAAAAAGAATGTATATCGGAAGAAAAACTGACCATGAAGGGACAAGCTCTTTCTTTGATGTTTTTTTGTCGGTACAAAATGAAATTGAAACTATGTAAACAAAGTTACAACATCTTTGTGATACCCTCTTACGATCAACATCCTTGGGACATTCTCCACCAGTAAATCCATATATTCCATGTAGAAATACGCCGGATGGTTCAAAGGAGGTGGTGGGAGACTAACCAGAACCACGGCGGCCATCCTCGAGTAATTGAGTATGGTCGAGTTCAGTTTCAGCATTGTGTATAGAAACTTCTCTACTTGTTGCTCATTCACCACCATCGGTTTCCCATTCGCCAACTTCGGAGTCGAACCTTGTCTCTTGATCTCTACCAAGTAATCTGAGATTCGTCTCTGTGCAGCATCAAAGGCTTCCAATGAATCTTCTTGGCTGTTTCCTTCTGATCTTATGTCCCATGATCTCATTGTGACAACGATTACTTCGGCTTGCATTCTGAGATCATAGAGGAATTTCTTCACGTCGGCTTTGAGTGCTTCCGCGTCTGAATCCTCTTCTGCTATGCAAAAGAGCTGTATTTTGCAGCTCTCGAAGCTTTCTTTTGTGAGAAGAAGCTGTGAGAGAAGAAGCATGAGACCACCATCTCTGACAATCCAGTATAAGTCTATTGTTCCGTACTGTCTTTGGTACTCGTTTGGCCACTCGTCTAACCCTTTGATGATGACAACTGCTTTGTTTGCTGTGATGCAGTCGTTGATTATCCCAACAAATGTCGATGGAATCTCTGTTAGATTTTCTCGGCGCCAGATCTCAGGGTATCGCATAACCACAATGTTAGGTTTGAGATTTCCAAGTCCCATCGTCTGGACGATCCCACGGAACCCTTCGGTCATGTTTGGGGCTACTACGATTTCAGCTACACCTTCACAACGCTTATACTCTATGTAGGCGGCTAGTTGTTTGCATTCTTCCTTTGCTTCTTCAGCACATTCATAGTAGTCACCGTCTAATATTGAGAAAAAGATAGACATTCCACGACCTTTTTTCTTCATACAGTTAGCAAAATCAGCCAGCTTAGGGTGGCACGGAACATTTTCCGGGAGCTGTCCCCACGGTCTGCAGAAAACAAGGGGAATTGGATACCAGTTCTTGGGGTGCACTTGGTTTGCTGCAATTACGAGAAATGACAGTACATGAGATTGGATGAAATACGTACCATCCAAATATTAAATCAAATGAATACGGAAAGTTCGACATAATGAATCTTATACGACCCGTACTTACAAGCAAAATAATTTATGTGACGTACCTCCAAGTGACCTGAGACTACGAAGGGCCAACTGAAAATATGCACTCTTGAAACCATCCCCCCAGTCCCCGGCCTTTCCTTTTAGGCCAACGTATTTGTATATAAGACTCGCAAGTGCAATGGCAATCACAGTGAATGACCAAGAAATCAAGAACATGATCACTGCAACAGTTGAGAAGATAAAAGAAAAAATAAACAAGAGTCTTTACAATAAAACATCTCAAGCTTCAGGTAATATAAGTTACGTGGTCGAATCAAGTAGGGTTGATTTTATAGAAACGGACTATACAGGGAGACTGTAAGATGCACACTTTCTCTAGTGAGTATTTGAAAATTCATACCTATGCAAAGTGAAGCGCCAACAAAGGAAAGGCTCCAATGATGATATTTCCACCGAGGACGCCAACTTGGAGCATCAAGAAGATCGAGCAGGAAACAAGACAAGTTTACTCCCGAATAGCATAAAAGATAAAACATAGTCACAGTTGGTGTGATAAGGTCCAAATTTCCGATAACAACACATCCAATACAGATCAATGCTGTGAAAAGCGTCGCTACGTGAGGTTCACTAGTATCTGAAACTTTAAAATAATTCAGGATGGGGAGAATATCATCATTCGCTATAGCGGCAAGTAAACGTGGGGCTCCTGTCAAACTCTGGAGAGCAGCCCCTAAGGTTGAAAGGATGATTCCGATGTGAACAATAACAGGGAAAGGCCAAGCAACTGTAGCAGTAAGCAGTCTGCAATAGGAGAAAATAATTCATTGCATGTATCAAAAACATGCCATGATATAAGCTAGGTGCTGAAGTACTAAAAGAACAGATCTCTGAGAGCAATATCAGATATGAATATGATAATTTATTCTGGCATACAAACTAAGAAAAATACAGCTTTTGCAGGCCCCTAATAGTTTTGTGTAGTGCATTCGGAACACGGAGCCATTTTTAGTTTCTTTCAAGTTTAACAATGTTAAAGACAAGAGAGTGCAAGTGATTAGTGGGTTTTTGTATTTAATCCAGGAAACTTATGCTCAACAAAACACAACAAATCAGCTGTGAAAAGAAAAACCACACAAGAGTAACGTCATTACCTATCAGTCAAAAGTTTGTCACGAGTCGCAACAGCTCCAAAAAAGAAAACAGAGATCAAATACAGTAAGCTTGTAGTCAGGGTGGCAGCCAGAGTTCCAACAGGAATAGATCTTTGTGTGTCTTTCAGTGAAGCTGATCGATTAGAGCCAGCCATAATTCCTGTTACAGCAGGGAAAAATAGACCCACCAACTCACTGGAAAAAAAAGCAGAGAAATGGGTAAATAAATCTCAGAGCAAGTACTAAACAGATCAATTTAGTTTAATAACTTGAAACCGAAAGCAGAGTTTTTCTAATATAAGCAAAACAAATAGTGGAGTTAACTCACTTGAAACTCCAGTACGTGCCTCCAGTTGGATCAGGAATTCCAGCGTTATTTGTCATCTGATAAGCAGAACCCCAGTTATCTTTAAAACTTTTTAAACTTAAGCCCGTTATTCCAGCTGTTCAAACCGAAAAAATGGAACAAAAGGTAGGTCAACCATTTTAAGGGAAGCGTGAACTCTGCCTATTTCCAACAATACTCAAAAACGACTTACTGTCAGGATCATCTGTCTTTGCCAAAAATATCCCGATGAATATGCAGAAGATGGAGAGCAAAACGGGTACAAGGAAAGCAGGTGCAACCCGATTGATCATCTTAACGCCGCCAAACACAATGAAGCAGAGAAGGATAGTCACAACAATTCCATAAATCTGCAAGTCATGTGAGTTTGGGCTTTGTATTGCTTCCGCAGCTGCAGTTCCATTAACCTTTGTGAAAGTTTCTGCCATTAAAAATGAAACGCAGCTAAGTTTCTAACTTAAGACGTAGGCAAGAATTATGTCCTCAGGGAAAACAAGTGAACATTTTTGTTATATACAACTCAGAAGTTGGATAATTTATGAAATAGTCTTCGTTCTTGCAAATCGTGGAGATTGCATTTACGCTTGCCACCACCAAATAATATATGCGTCAAGACAAGCATGATAAAGTGATGGCTTAGATAAGTACAGTGCATGAAATAAGACTAAATAAACTGACAAATTACTAAGAGTTGTTAGATGTCCAAGTAGCCCTTTGCTTTAGTTCACAGGTTTCAATTTTCGCAAGTTCCACTATAATACCTCTAAAAATCCCAGCAGCAGGAAATGCTTTTAGAAAAGTCTCCACAGCACCCAAAACGTACCTACAATGATAAGAAGGAGAGCCGTAACAGTAGTTATTATACGCACTTGGCCACCATGCCAAACTGAACAGGCCACCACCAAATTAAAGCTTAACACTTTCTCCAAGGGAGTTTCCTTGAAAGGATCTAGAATTTACACTTACAGAGCTCCTGCAACTGCATTGCCAAGGAAGAAGCATAAACCTATGCTAATCCCAACCTCCGGACCAAGAGCACGACCAATGAGATAATATGGTCCTCCACCCTGGAAGTTGTGCAAAACTTATTACAGAATAACTTTGAAGTTCAAACTATTATTCAATCACAAAAGAACGGGAAAAGGAACAGGGATGCCAACTATGTACCAAAGACCCAATGGAAGGAAGGATATCTTTACCTACACATTTAATCGAAGAAAACTCGGGTGATATAACAGAGAAAAAAATTACCTTCATTGCACCGTTTGTTGCAATAGCACTCAAAGATATTGTTGTCAAGAATGTACATAAGCCACACAGGAATACCAGTACTAGGCCTTGTCCAATACCAGCCATGCCAACAATCCTGAAAACTGAACAGATTAAGACAGGCCTTGATGATTTTGTTGTCTGTTGTGCAACACCAAGGACTCTGCAGTCTTACCATGTGAAACGGATATAGTATATAATTCCTAATATGTTTTGCAAGCAGGGAACAAAAACTCCCATCATTGTACCACTCTTGACAGCAGTAGGCTGCAAACAAAAGCAGAAATATCATGGAAAACCATAAATGCAGCAATAAGTGATGCCTACGTCCAAAAAAATCCTTGCAGAAAACGATAAAAAAATTCACCCAACTAAAATACCTAAGAGAGCCTTACTTCTGCATACACCATAACAGACAGAGTCGATAACAGAACAATGACGGAAATTTTCAGAAAAGGTTAAACCATCTAATCACGCTAAAACAATGATTGCCAAAAAGATAGGAGCAATAAATATAAAATTAGATAAAGGTCATAATTCAGTAGAGAAGTGTTCACCTATCTTAAATTAAGAATAAGAATTGTTTCTAAACGTTTCCAAAGAAAAAAAGGATGGAAAACTAGGAGTAATTCTAGTGCATGAGACTTGGACTGTTGATGTGCCACTGCACTGCATCTCCAGTTTACAGATGTATTAACTTTTAAGTCATTTTCGAATGTTCCTAAAATCTTATATACCTTTATTGACTTAGCCTAATGCGACTTGACAATTTCTTTCTTTAGAGAAAAAAGAGAAGTACTTGATCCGAACAGTTTGTTCAATTGTATGGTTTGAAAAGCAGAGAGAAATTAAACGGAAGCTACCTTCGGATGCCCTTGTGTGATAGAAATATCCTCCCCATCTCTAGGGCTAGATGGTGCTGGAGTTTGCTCCCCTGTCATACTGAAAGAGATTTTCATTCCATTACCACAAGTACAATTAAGAGAGTTTGTTCTTCCCATAGCAAATGACATGTAATGTGCAAGAAAATATGGAAAAACATCAGCTTCCATTGAAAAACTAAGCTGCCAATTGAGTAAATGTAAAGCCTAGTTGAAGGTAAAATATGCGTTTACAAATTAGAACGGAAGAAAATTCCTTACTATTTCATATTAACAAAAA